>JAJOOO010009321.1:17500-70381 GCA_029582685.1 Solanum piurae | reverse complement strand
TTTTATGTATACATTTACATATTTTAATCTCATCTTGATATTATATCTGAATTTGTTGCTTCAATTTTATTTTTATTAGCTTATATGTAATTATCCTCAAAACTCTTCAAATTTATTTGGTCGAAGTACAATCAATAATAAAGAACATTGATTGAAACTACTTGAAATAGTTTCAAAAAATAAACACAAATTTTGCCTCTTCAACTATATATATTTATGGCGTAAAAAAATCATTAATTGGTCAAATTATGCTGGCCAGGTATAAATTTACATTATTTATAGAAAAAAAGTTAAATCTAAGTAACAAAAATAACATAATATCCCTAAAATTCACAATAAACAATAACTGCAATCCTACAAATGAAATCTGAATTAAAAATAATCTATATAAATTTTATTATTACCTCGTAGAAATAATGAGGACGATGAAAGATATATTTTTGATTTAAAATCAAATTAAACATTTAAAGGGAAGTGGTAGACAAGTTAATTATTCAAACAATCATAAGACTGAAATTCCTCCATAATTTTCAACACGTTTGATTTTGACTTAAATAATATAATAAAATACTATAATATGTTAGAACAGTCACATGATTGTTTTATTTAAAGCTAAATGATACAGTGTATATAGAAGAATTACAATTACTCAATTAATTATATGGCTAAAAATGGTAATATTCTGAGAAATGACAATTTAATCAATAAAATTAGATGTATTTGACCAACTTCATTACATGTAGGTAGAGGGACCATAGTCAACAATTAATATACAAATTAAGAAAGAAAATTAATAATTAAGAAACCTTAAAATAAATTTCACAAATAACCACTTTTTAATCTCCGTAATAAAAATAATATTGTCTTTATTATGAAGTTTCAAATTCTACAAATGAAATTTCATAACGGTATTCTAAAGTTTTATTTGTGATATTTAAAACTTGATGCTAATTATTATGAAGTTTCATAAATTTTCATGGTTTAATCTTTGAATTGAAAGGTAAATCTTGTATAAATATCCAAATCCAAATCCAAATATTGTATTTATTTTATATATACATATTAGAAAATTCATATTCAAAGTTTAATAATGACATGTATAATCAGTGTATATTGTATACAAACTAATAATACATGTTAAAAATCATTAAAACATAAAGATTAGAATTAATTTTGGGGCTTTATTGGGCTGTTATGGAGCGTAAGTTTTATTTGTATTTTAAAAGAGCGGTGCTTCCAACATGTTTTTTTTTTCCATTTTTAGAAGGCTCGAGCTCGAGATCTTTAATTAAAGGTGGAGAGATCCGAATCATTTGATCACAAGTTTGATTGATTTCATTTCTATTACATAAGCAGATTAAGACGAGAAGCTTATTTTGCTAAATACTTCGTCTGTCTCATATTAGATGGGCACTTTCTATTTTACACAGTAATTAAGAGATCATTAATAGATTGATCAACTTTACTATTTTGCCCTTTGTTCATATTAATTAGCCTCTTGAAAAGAGAAATTCTCGAATCTCAGGTCTTCAAAGTTTGTTTAAACTTCTAGAAGTCATATTAATTGTAGGGGTAAAATAGAATTTTTTTCATTGATTCTATAATAATTTAATAAGTGATCAAGTAATATGAGACAATTTTTTTTAATAAAATGTCCAACTAATATGGGACGGGAGGGAACAGTAATTAGTTACTCAAATACTCAAATATCATTAACTTTTTTTGTGTTTACAAATATAAAGCAATAAATTAAGGGAAAAGTGATGGTTGTTTACAATAAGATCGATGTTTGTTATAATTCCCCAAAGGAATAATTATGATATTTCGCACGGGTGACAATTGAGCTGGTTGAGTCAAATTTGGACGGGTCATCATGGGTTAGGATAACTATTCGATCAAGATTTCAATCCAATTCAAATTTGCTTAGGTCAAAACGGATTGAGTCAAAATGAGTTAGGTAATGAATTTCTATAATGAGTCAAGACCCAACCCAACCAAATTTTTACTAAGCTTAATTATTTTACTTGGTCTTTTAAAATGTTTTAGTACCTAATAATTTTTTTCCTTTAATATGGTTATATATGATATGTCAAATTGAAAAAAAAAATTAAAATATTTTGACAAGATTTCTCATTACTCATGAGCCAATTCGGGTTACATATCAACCCAATTTTTAATGGGCTGAAATGGGCTGAACTTATTAACCCGTCCAAACCTAAACGGATTGGATGGATTGAATGAGCTGAGTTTGATTTTGCCACCTCTAATATTTCACAAGCAGATGAGTCAAAAATATGATATTCAATTAATTAAAGGTTTAATGTGTTTAATCATATATACAAGGACTAAAACCAGAATTTACGAAAAACCAAAAAAATACTATTCACCTAAATAATAGAGAAAGTTTACTTTAACATTCTAGAAATTATCATGACTATTTTTTATGAAAATGTTTTGGATACTCAAAATCCAATTAAAGGAAAAAATAACTAACTTAAAACAATAAAACTTTATTTTATAGGTTTTCAAGTTTATGTATGGTCATAGATTATAAACTTTTAAATTAAAGCTCCATAAAATATGAAAACTTTTTGTTTACTTCCACCGATAAATCATTTGTATATTAGCAACTTTATTCCACATAATGTTCCTTCAACAATTGTTTTTTATTATAAATCCAACTATATTGCACAAAAAGGCAAAAAATGTTGAAACAAAACGTAACAAACATAAATTCCTTTTAAAATAAAATAAAATATTTCATTATCTCTTTTTAATTTACATAAGTAACGGAAAACAAGTACAAGAACAAATAAGGAAAAAGGAGACACACTAGTCAAAATAATTATTTTTCCCCAAAAACAAAAAAAAAATCTAAGAACTTGAAAACACTTTTCTAATAGACGAGTGAAAGATCTTGAGTTCGAGCCTATGTGAATGAAAAAAGAATTCTGTTGAATTTCTTCGAAAATAGACCTTATAATATGCTAATTTAGACTATCAAATCCAAACACAAATATAAGATATCAAATGAAGAAACAAAAACTACATGCTAAACTAAATATTTTCTTATATTAAGAAAATTCAACAATTTATATGTATACATCCATTTAAGAAGAAAGACATTCAATTAAAACCCTTGAGTACACCAATCTTTATCATCGTTGATTTTTATTTGTCTTTTGTCACATTATATAAAGAATAAAAAATAAAATAATACTTTTATTATATTACTTTTTAAATATAATAAATTTAATCTTTTGAAAAATACATTAGGATTTAGGAGAATAACTATAGTTAGTAATAAAGATAAATTAGGAACTAAGTGAATATCTCTTAATTTTTTAAAGTAAACAAGTAAAAATGAATATTTATTTTTAATATAGTGGACAAATAAAAATAGACAAAAAAAATAAAAAGAAAACACCTTTTCTTTATCTATCTTAAATTTTCAACATCAATAGTTGTATGATAACATCAACATTTTGTTTATAGCAAAACTTTGGTAATGAATCAAATTTTATGATCGAACACCGTGTTTACTTTATGAACTTGATAAAAAGTAAATGTTCCTCAAATTCTTTATAAATATATACTCACACTCATATTTTTTCTTTATAACTACATTATTTTTAAAATTTTGGACCAGTATCTATTAATATTTTTGAAAATTTTGAACACACTACTCAATTATCCCAAAAATTAATCTATTTGATCAGATAGAATAACAAACATCTTGAATAAGTCATTCTATCTATAGTTGATTCACCTTTTTTCTGGTGTCAAAAGGTAACCATTATATATGCTTCTAAAAAATAATTAAAATAAGAAACAAAGCAGCCACTATTTACTGTCTATAGATCCTTTGTTTTATGAGTTGTTATATTTTTCTTTTTAACAACTAATTCATTAATCTTCCGTGTTAAATTGAATGTTTAAAAAGTATATAGAAAGTATTATAATTACTTGTAATTTACTACTAAAACATGAGTCAAATTGATGGACATGGTCAATTTTTTTAAAAATATACATAAATATTGTTGCTATTTGAAATCAAATTCAAATATTTTTTTATTTTTTATGATTTTGGACAATTTTATCACTCGATCATACATGTTGTTTGATAAAATATATCCATCATTTTATTTATACTCTTCAAGACTTTAATTGCAACTTTACACTTCGAAAATCGATCATGTTTGTCATCTTTTTTGTAAAGATATAATAAAAAATTGAGGGACATTTATAATTTCCGCACATTTTGTGTAAAAAGAAACCCATGATTGATTTTTTCTCGATTTTTTGGACAGATCCATCGATCGATTTTTGCATTGTTTTTTAGTAGTTGATTCTTCTCATATTAACATAATGAAAAGTTATATCTTGATCAAAACCAATTTAGTTTGACTCTTGAAAAATTAAACATGACAAATATTATGAGACAGAACAGATCCGTTGATTGATTTTTGCATTGTTTTTAGTAGTTAATTCTTATCGATCATATTAACATGATAAAAAACTTTATCTTGATCACAATTAATCTGGTTTAACTCTCGAAAAATGAAACGCGATAAATATTATGAGACGGAGAAAGGTGGAGTACTACTAACTTTTGTCTCTTTTTTCAAACACCCTCCATTCCGTACCCCCTCTATATAATCTTTGTAAACTTCCTCTTATTGTCTCTCATCTCTAAAAAATATTTTTTTTCCCCTCAAAAGTAAAAAATGGTGAAGTTTTCTAAAGAACTTGAAGCACAACTAATTCCAGAATGGAAAGATGCTTTTGTAAATTATTGGCAACTTAAAAAACAAGTTAAGAAAATCAAGATATCAAAAAAACCTCATCATGTTCATGATGGAAACTCTTCTCTTATTCATGATTTTGGTCGATCCATATTTGACTCGATTCGTTCATTCACTATGACATCTCATATGAAGTTTCATAAATCTCATGAAGTTTCTCAAGTATGTCTTCTTCTTTTTTCTTTTGTAATTATGTTGTAGTTTGTTTTTGTCATATTGTTTGAAAAAAGAAAGGGAAAGGTGATGCTATTTTGAGGTAAAAGTTATAAAAATATTTAATTTAAAATATAGTCTATGGCTAGGCAACACCACTAGTATCAATAGTATCAAATGTATATTCTTGCTTTTTGCCACCTTTTCTTCTCCTTCATGAAAATGTTGTGCTTTTTTTTTTCTTTTCATATTAATACTAATATCGGAATCAGAAGGGTAATGTCTGCATACATCTTAATATCGGAAACAAAAGAGATGATTCGTTAGTTTCGATATTAATTAATCAAGAAGATTTCAAGGGGTGTGTGGTTTAGCATGGAGGCAATAAAATGAAACGGTTTTTTAATTTTTTTTATGTTTGTATCATGAACTTATCGTGAAGAGTTGAAACAAGTACAACAACCATAAAAAAGGGGTCAAAATGAAAATGACAATTTAGTTATTATTTGGGAATTTTGTTAGAATTTGTAAAGTTATTAATATTACTTTCCATATTGGTATTAATATTTTATTTTTTATTTTTTGTTTATTGTAGGTGAAGAATATAATTAAAGAAGGAGAAAATGGAGAGGAACAAGAAGAGCAAGAAGAAATATATGAAACTGAAAATGAGCTTGTTCAATTGTTTTCTGAAGAAGATGAGGTAATAATAACAATAATATATTATTAGAAAATTCTTTAAAAAAAAAAAAAAACTGAAATTAGCTACGAAAATTATCAATAGTCTGTACTATGTAACCCTTAACTAATATAACATTTTTGATAATCTATCGCTAATGATCATCCTATAGACTTTTGTTATTAGCGATAGAAATTGTTCGTCGCTAATTTCTATTTTTTTTTTGTGAAATTACAAAGAGGGGTAATGAAAATTTTCATATATATATATATTTTTTTGCATGTGTAGGTGAGGCTATTTTTTGAGATGTTGGATGAAGAGCTGAAAAAAGTAAATGAGTTTTATAAGACGAAAGAGAGTGAGTTTCTTGAAAGAGGTGATATTCTCAATAAGCAGCTCCAAATATTATTGGACCTCAAGCAAGTTCTTAGTGACCGGCGCCGGAAAAATCTCGGGTCAAGGTCAGGATCCGGATCCGGGTTTTTTAGTCGGTCCCACTCATCGTCTGGTCGGAACTCCGATTTTTCCGGTGAGTTGTCCAATTTTTCATCCTTTGCTTACAACAATTCTAATTAAACATATCATGTGATAAGTTAGTAACACATGTTAATTTTTTCTTAATAGACTTCATGTGATGTTTGCATAATTTAAGGATAATTTTAGAATAGTCTAATTAAACACGTTAAAGTTTGTTATTGGGAATGCTTGTCCAATTAGCTTGGGTTTAATGTCTGATTTTTTTTTTTAAATAGTCTGAGTGCATAAAACATCCCGAATTGATACAAGATACATTTCCCTAATTTTAATGAATTATCAAAAATAATATGGTTATAATAAGATTGATATGTGTGAATAGTTTCCTCCATTTATATGAATCATGGTGGTCCCAAAATACAAAGATTGCATTTTATTTTTCTTCCAACAAAATAATCAATTCTTATTTGATAATATACTAGTGGATTCCACAACATTTTTCATATAAAAATGTCCACCCTAAGTAATTCAAACTCTATAAAGATTTTAAACTTGAAAAATCATGTAATACGTATCTAAAGAATATAAGTTATATACGTTGATTGTATAATTTCTTATACGTTATTAATTAGTACTATATTGTTCAACTATTAACAAAATGTTAGTTAAGCGTATCATCAAGTCTATCATATTATCAATTAAAGCTTATTACAGAGATCCACATATAATTAAGTGATTCAATTGTGTTGGTCTTACTTTCCCAACCACTTAGGCATTAAACTTTCAAAAAAATCAAAAAGTAGTTTTTTTTCTTTCTAGAATATCAACTTAATTATTTCTTTATGAAATCTATTTATGTCGCTTAATCGATAAACTCTTCAAAAGTATAGTTCGATGTGTGTCAGATAATCCTCTAAAAAATATGTAATTTTTGAGGATCAAACACGACAGGATCAGAATGATGTTCATTTAATTTTTTTTTGCTAAAAAATACACTGTATTTATAAGGTCAATTTATATATATTCAATGATAAACCCCCTTATTGATATCCTACCTCCTATACTGCGACACAAGTGGGACTTGAAGGGTCCAATTATCAACGTAGTGACTAAAAACAACAACAAAATCTATGCATATTCTGAAGATTCAACTTGTGTCTGACTTTATTTTTGAATAATCCAACCAACATATATAAACCCCTTTTTTGTTATCCCACCTCCGCTACTACAACACAAGTAAGACAATATTTTTGAAGGATCCAATCAACGTAGTAACTTAAAAAAACAACAACGAAACCTATGCATATTTTGAATATTCGACATGTGTCTGGCTTCATTTTTGAATGATCCAACCAACATATATGAACCCCTTATTGTTATCCCACTTCTGCCAATACAACACAAGTGAGACAATATTTTTGAAGGGTCCAATCAACATAAGTAACTAAAAAAACAACAAAATCTATGCATATTCTGAAGATTTGACATGTGTGTGACTTAATTTTTGAATAATTCAACCAACATATATAAACCCCTTATTGTTATCCCACCTCCAGTACTACGACACAATTAGGACAATATTTTTAAAGGATCTGATCAACATATAGCAACTAAAAAACAACAACAAAATCTATGCATATTCTGAAGATTCGACATGTGTTCGACTTCATTTTTGAATGATCAGACCAACAAATATATAACTCGAAACTCCAAAATAACATTCTATTTTTTGTATGTAGAAACACCAAGTGATTTTGGTAGTCCAAGAGGGACAGAAACAATATCACAAACAGAAGAAGTGATAGCAGCACTAGAGAAAAATGGGATAAATTTTGTAAATTCAGCAAGCACAAGAGCTAAGACAAAAAAAGGAGGAAAACCAAAAGTTGCTATGAGGATTGATATTCCAGCAACAACACCAACACGTACAATTGCTGCTGTGACATCTATGCTATGGGAAGATTTAGTGAATAATCCTAAGAAAGATGGACCTAGAGAATATATCAACAAGAAGAAAATACAATGTGCTGAAAAAATGATTAGAGGTGCTTTTGTTGAACTCTATAGAGGCCTTGGCTTACTCAAAACTTACAGGTTTGTCGTTAATCTGTCGCTAAATTCAATAGTATGTTTCTATACCTAGCATGTTTTTTTTTGATAATATGTCGTTAGATAGGATTATACGTGAATTTTTTGTTGTTTAGGGACATAAGTTGTATGTTGCACGCTAGATTTCCGAGGGAGATTTAGGATTTTAAATTAGTGTACGTATGTTGAATATCACTATATCTCTTACGATAAAAGAAAGATCTTGCTTGATACTAGTTGGTAGTGTAGTTCACACATGCATATAATAATGATATATCGAACCGTGACAAAATCAAGAATTTCACTAAGAATATTGTTAATAAAAAGTGTTCAAGATTTGATATACATAAATATTAAGTACTCCTAATATTTATCGTGGTACACAATATAATTTTTGAGCTGGCACAATTCAATTGACCATGGTAATGATATTCGTATAAAAAGTAATATTTGTCGATCGTACAATGTAGAATTTAAACTTCTTTTATCATGGTAGCTCTAGCATCATGGTACTCAAGAGTTTAGTTCTACGTATTGATAGAATCATGAAAATATTTACACGATCAGGTTATTTAAGAGGTGATCGATCATATATATATATATAATCAAATATTTTAATAAGCCTTGGTTAGTAAACTTGAATAAATTGATATATAACATAGTTCGATACGTACTATAACATATTAAATTACACCGATAATAATATATATTTATGTTATACGATATATATGTCAAATCATAAAAACACTTTACTCTTTCTAGGATTGTGATATATTTGTATTTTTGTTATAGTCGAGATTTCGTTTTCGTAATATAATAGATTTATGTCGTAATATTATTTTGACTTTATATAGCAATCATTTATTTATTCTTCAACAACATTTAGAAACAAACATGTAACAAACAAATAAAGTGTATCTTTTATAAAGGGGAAATTTTTAAAGCAATAAGAATATGACAAAAGATGTATCAAATATTTAGCAAATATTTTTGTACTTTTTTTTTCCTTTTCAATTTCTCTATATTTGGTTAATTATTTGTCACCTTTTGGTCAAAAAGTTTTTTTTTTCATTAGCTATGGAAGAAGTTTCTTGAACGTATTTATTTACTTTAATTGAGTTCTAATTATTTCACTTTTAACTTTTTTTTTCAGCTCACTAAATATGGTTGCTTTCGTGAAGATACTTAAAAAGTTTGACAAGGTAAATATATTGTTAGTACATTACATTTAAGAAAAAATTAATGAAAATATCAGTGTTTACATCAAATCAATAAATGCATACGACACGTAAAATATTTTGTAATAATATGTTTTTTCATTATCAAACAGATAGCTAAGCAGCAATCATCAGCAAATTACCTTAAACAAGTAAAAAGATCACATTTCATCAGCTCTGATAAGGTAAATTTCACGTAAAAATTATAAACATATATCATTATCTTTATGAATTATCGCGTTCGTGAAAATGACTTTTATCGTATCAAAATAGTATATATACTTCAATATTTTTTACATTTTTATGTTTCATGTTGTTGTCATGATTGTTGTTGAAAGGAAAAAAATATAGGCTCATGTCATTATGCTACCTATATTGCTCGGACCCTTAGAAGTTCTTTACTATATAAAAAAAAGTTAGCAACAAACAAAACTTCGTAGCTAAACAATAAAAATTTCATGCTAATTTCATTTAGCTACAAATCAGTGATGAATTATAGAAAATCTAATTAGCTAGGAATTACTGATAAATTTTACAGCTAATTTCATATTTTCTGCCGCACTAGTATCAATAGACATAATTTGGGTATATTATATGTATATATTTTGATCGTACGATTTCATGCACTCATATTCACACTCTGAATCCTAAAATTTTATATAATAAAGAATTTGACCATTAGATCTGCAACCTGTATCGAGTACGCCCCACACTTGAGTCTGAACAACATAGATAAATCTATCATGAAAAATAATATTGTTAATGTTTAATAATGAGTTAATGGTTACTTTATAAGATACGGTGGAAAATGTATGTACTAATGTTATAATATTTTATTTTTTGTTTTAATGGTGAAAAGGTGGTTAGACTAATGGATGAAGTGGAGTCCTTATTCACACAGCACTTTGCAAACAGTGACAGGAAAAAGGCAATGAAGTTCTTAAGACCACAACAGAATAAAGAATCTCATATGGTCACTTTTTTTGTTGGTAAAATTCTTCACCCACCCACCCACCCACCCACCCCCACCCCCTTATTAAAAAAATAATAAAACAAAAAAAAATATAAAATTTTCTTTTTATATGTTTTTGTAGATCCTTCTATATAGTATATATGCATATGTTAGTGCTAATAAAAGGTACAAATAAAGTTCACAAAAGTTTCAATAACAAATAATAATAATAATAATCCTTTTTTTTAATTAACTTTGAAAATAAGTTAAATTGACTCCAGAGAATCGAAATATGACAACTAATATGGAACATGAGGAATGTCAAACATGGAAATTGGGTGACTAATGTATTTATTTAAGCTTCGAGTCCTGAGTATGGAGAAAATCCTATTGGGAACGCTACCCCTGAATGAGCCCTGCAGTGCGCGATCGGGATTTAGTCGGGGCTCTAATGTGAGATTCGGACACTGGGTGGAAAAAAAAGGGTGAAGGTGTCACTCAAATAAACTCATTGATAATGAAGTTGTCAATTGCTTGGGGTTAAATTACTAGTAGCTCACATAAACTCTCAAGATAATTTAGTCCCACAAGAAAAACATTTTGCAATATAGAGTATAATTTGACTTTATTCTAGGAAAAAAATTCAATTTCTTTAAGCTATTAAATTGCAACTAGAGATTTAAAAGAACAAATAAACAAAGAAAAAAAACATATTGAAGTGATTCTGAGTTAGAAGGGTCTTTGTATCGATCACATTTATTAACTCAGCTCATTTAACGTTCCTAGGTCAAATTAAGAACCACTTACATACTAATAATAAAAAAGGTCCATTGAACATGTAAAATACGACGAGAAACTTGTTGTAACATGTTAAATTACATTGATAGTGTGAATTTTTGTATACTGATAGTGTATATAAGTTAAATACAACTAGTAATTTTTATCGATTTTTTCGATTTGCAGGGCTTTTCACAGGTTGTTTTGTGACGTTATTTAGTGTGTATGCAATTTTGGCCCATTTGAGTGGCATGTTTTCTACAAGAACTGAAGCTGCTTATGTTGAAACTGTTTACCCTATTTTCAGGTACTTTTTTCTTATTTTACTCGCTTTATTTTCATGTTTTTTTCCCTGTTTAATGACATGAATTATGGAAAATGTCTTTTTCTTTTTATAGTTTGTGACTTGTAATTTATTTTCGTTACAAGCGCGATTTATATGTAATTGTCTTATAAGTGACATGATTGGTTAAGAATATGTCGTTACATTGCTGGTGCATAAAACTTAAACTCGTTAAGCTATGTTAAGGAACATACTTATATTCTCTCAAAATTAATTTTTTGTTTCTTTTTCTATCATGTAACACTCCTTTAATAAGTCGAACTAGTTACCTGAAAAATAAAGTAAAATAAATTGCTATAAAACATGACATGACCTTAGATAGGAGGGAGGACACGGATTATAGTAGGATGTTAGTAGTCGTAGTACTACTCCGATACTAGTAGTAGTCGTAGTACTGCTCCTATAGTTTCTTGTCCTTCAATTTTTGTTATGTACTTCAATTTGTTGTAGTTAGAATGCTTTGTTTTTTCCATGAGCTGATGAGGGTCTATCGGAAACAACCTCTCTACCTCTGAGGTAGGGGTAAGGTCTGCGTACACTCTACCCTCTCCAGTCTCCCACTTTGTAGATCTACACCTATAACATGTTAAATTACAGTAATAGTGTAAACAAAGTTATATCTTTACGAATGTTACAGTGTTGTATGATGCTAAAGCTGAGTTTACTTGTGTTATGTTGTGCAGCATGTTTGCATTGCTAAGCTTGCATTTGTTCATGTATGGATGCAATTTGTTCCTATGGAAAGGCACAAGGATCAATTACAACTTCATATTTGAGTTTCAACCTAAAACAGCTCTTAAATACAGAGATGCTTTCCTCATAGGAACTTGCTTAATGACTTCTGTTGTTGGAGCTCTAGTTGTTCACTTGATCTTACTTTCGAATGGATTTTCTCCGAGCCAAGTCGATGCAATTCCTGGAATTCTACTACTGGTTTGTTAACCGAAAAAATCTTGTTTACTAGTAGTAACATTTATGTTGAAATGACTCAAATGCATACCTTTCTAATCTTGCCCTTTGCATTTTTTTCAGATTTTTCTTGCTCTGCTGATATGTCCGTTGAACGTTTTCTATCGTCCAACGCGCTTCTACTTCCTCAAAGTGATACGTAACATCGTCTGCTCTCCGTTTTACAAGGTACTTTCAGATCCTGAAAATCATGAACGCGTTTTTTTATTAATGATTCTTGATCTCTCAAATATATATAATGATACTGATGCAGGTCCTCATGGTAGATTTTTTCATGGCTGATCAACTAACAAGCCAGGTTAGCTAACCTTACTATCAATTTTTTTTTCACAATATCTTCTATCCGAAGGGGAGTTTTGAAGCAACAGTAAAGTTGTCTCCGAGAAGTTGACATATAGCCTTTTATTATAGGAAGTATATGGTAATTAAAAGACTAGAACAAAGTATGAACGTCCACGAAGTTGCATTCTAAACTTTACTTCTGTTTTCCTGTATTTAGATCCCATTGATGAGGCATTTGGAGTCATCAGCTTGCTATTTTCTTGCTGGAAGTTTGACAACTCATGAACTTCCAACATGTAAATCTGGAAGGATGTACAGAGAGCTTGCTTATGTTATCTCTTTCGCGCCATATTATTGGCGAGCAATGCAGGTAAATATGGTAACAGCTAAAGATTGGAACTTTGATAGTTTTCGGAGTGAATTAACTCGTGTGTTCTGTTAACTATCTAGTGTGCAAGGAGATGGTTCGACGAGTCTGACATAAATCACTTGGCTAACTTGGGAAAGTATGTTTCTGCTATGGTAGCAGCTGGTGCTAGGCTAACTTATGCACGAGAGCCTGACTCACAGTTATGGTTCTCGATCGTCTTGGTGACTTCAGTTATAGCCACAGTTTATCAGTTGTATTGGGATTTTGTAAAGGACTGGGGATTTTTTAACTTGAAATCCAAAAACTTTTTGCTCAGAGATGAACTGATCTTGAAGAATAAGAGCATTTACTATGCTTCAATTGTAAGTCTTTTGTCTTTCGACAGTTTTTTGTGTTACATACAACAATATCATATATCTAAACATATTATTTTGAATACATAGGCTTTGAATTTGGTCTTGAGAGTCGCTTGGGTGGAGACAGTGATGCATTTCAACGTTGGATTATTTGAGTCGCGTTTACTTGACTTTTTCCTTGCCTCATTGGAAGTTATTCGACGTGGTCACTGGAACTTCTACAGGTACACTAAGTCCCTAGCAAGCTAGCAAAGACATTATGTGCTTAACATACAAGACTCCTTACTGTTTTATTTGTGATTGTTTAGGTTGGAGAATGAGCACTTGAACAATGTCGGAAAGTTCAGGGCAGTGAAAGCAGTTCCATTGCCATTCCGCGAGACAGACTCTGATGGCTAGAATAACTTCTAAATCTATGTTTGGATAACAAAGACAGGCTTCTGAAATAAGCGGAAAACAGTAGTTTCTGCAGCAGCAAGTTGGAGGCACTTATCGCTTATGGTGTGAGTGGAGAATCCGCCATCATTTTATTGATCGTTTAACAACGATTTGAGCCTTATGGCTCAAGGTGTTGCCAAGAAGAGTTGCATTAAGCTAATGTTATTTCCATGCCTGTTTGTATATTTTTCTCATTCTTAACTCAATTGTGATCAGAAATGTATCTCTGAGATCTTATATTATTCTTAGTAAATATCAGAAGAAGTCTTGATTTCACCAGAATAATTGGTTCTTCTACCACATTATGATTATATGTCATTAACACTTCTTGTGGCTTAATTCAATTCTATTATGATCCTTTATCCACATTCAGTTATATATTTATCAAATGCATTTCTGTGTTATAAGTAGGAATAAAATAAGAGATAATAGTCAAAAACTAAGTTGCTCGGACTATCCAAAAATGTTGCCAGACCCGTGACGGATCCTCCAAAAAGGATACGACGCACACCCGATGACATTTTTTAAGAGTCCAAGAAACATAGGTCAAAGACACACCTGACGTATCACTATTTTTGCGAGTTTCATACATGAAGTATCAAGTGTTCTGTGTTTCCTACCTGAACTATCACCAACTATTTATCAAAACACACCTCAAAGCTGAGTAGACCAAGTGTCTGAATACAATCGCCAAAAGGCATGTGAAATAGTTGGTGAGCAAACACATAATTGCCAGCCGCAGCCAATACACTAACTTCGAGGTGTGCTTTGATAAATAGTTGGTGAGCAAACACGTAATAGTTTAGGTATGAAACTCGCAAAAAAGTGATACTTCAGGTGTTTTTTTCACCATTTAACATTCGTCTGAAGAATGTTGAAGCTGATGCATGGGACAAAACATCAAACATGAATATTTTGTTTATTGATATCCTCTTTATCCATACTAGTAGTCATACAAAGTGTTAACTTTAAATGAAAATTACAAATATATGAACAATCAAAGGACAAGGCATTACGAACAATATATATATATATAAAGAGGATAAGTAGCTGAGGATCGCTTATCTTGAGAATCTTCCGTCTTTTATCATCTCTGCTATCTTCTTGGATAGACAATATGCAGTAGACTGTATAGTGATCATTGGATTTACACCAACAGCACCTGGAAGAACACTAGCATCACAAACAAATAGTCCTTCTGCTTCCCAACTCTCCCCGTTCTCATCGACTGCACTGTCCTTTTCGTTCATTCCCATCCTGCAGCTCCCCATTTGATGAGCAGAACAATAAGTTGTGAAATTCTTTACAAGTGACTTTGGCCCCTCAGCTGCTGTGACTGTGTCAAGAAAAAACTCGAGTGCTTTTTCACTTTGTCCCTTACATTTGTTTCTCTGTCCATCGCTACGTTGAGTACCTACCTCAGCAGCTCCTGCTGCTATCAAGATCCTTAAAGCTTGTCTTAGCCCAAGTTTCAAACTTTCTTTGTCCATCCCATTGAACGTGTAGCTAATTCTTCCTTCAGACCTAACTTCCCCCGATCCAACGTCTTTAACCATTGCAAATAAATGAGCTGTTCTGTCATACTTGAGTAATCTATTCTTTATGTCCTCTCCTGATGTCCAAGGACATAAAGCAGCAAATGATCCCGGTCCTAAAGCCGGAGCTTCTATAATAGCTCTTACATTCGAATCATGACTCCCCACTTTGTGTACCGAGGTAATGATTCCTCCTTCGTATATTTTTCCCTTGAGATCAGAGTTGGACTCGGGGAAGTACCCCCACGCCATTATGACTGGATGAAGATGGAGATTTCGACCAATGTTTCGATTTTTCAATCCACTAGAGATCATAAGTGGAGGGGTCAAAAGAGAACCACAAGCTGAAATGGTCACTTTTGCCTCAATACATATACTCTTTGTGATATCTTTATTCAAACTAGTTGAAATCACTCCTAAGCATTTCTTGCTTCTTGGTTTCCCATACTTTTTCTTTTCGAGTATGAATCTCTCAGCTTTGCATCCTGTTATAATCACTGCTCCACAGTCCACAGCATCGACTAGCCAAGTTGTATCAGTTCCTTTCTTCTCACCTCTTCTACATCCGTAACAACACGAGCCACAATAATGATCCTCGGATGAGTTTCTTGCCACGCCTTCAACTTCAAGACCAAGTCTTTCACACCCTTTTCGGAGAATCTGATTCTGTAGACCTTCTTGTGTGCATTTCTCTGTCACGTTGATTCGTTCACAAACTTTGTCCATAGCTGATACATACTCAGGGGTTTTGAACATTGAGATTCTTTTATCATCGCCCCATTCTTGTATAACGGAGTCAGGGGTCTTAATGCAAGCTGACCAGTTAACAGCAGAGCCACCACCAACTGTTGAACCTGCCAAGATCATAACTTTACCATCCAAAGTTGAGAGTATACCTCCTGATTCATACATTTGAGACTGTGAAGGTCCTTCAAGGGAAGAATAGTCTGATTTCGCGAAGTAGTTTCCTTTCTCGAGAACAACGACTTTCTGGCCAGAACTTGCAAGAACACTTGCTGCAACACCTCCACCACATCCTGAACCAACAATGACAACATCACATTGAACCTTGTACATGTTGTTTTTTGTGTCTTCTGTGACTTTTAGGCCTTTTTCGACAAGAGATTTTACAATGCTTGATTCTGTCTCGTATATAGTTTCGATGATTCCCTTCTGAAGAGGTCTCTCATCAGGTGTTTCTGAACAGTTCTCTTCATTGTCTACTTGATAACCAATGTCATCCCATGCTGGATTTTTTGAATCTTCACCAACCTATAGCAAAAAAACGACACTCAATTTAGCACTTTTAGCTAGTTTTTTTTGGTTCTTTTGTTAACTTCCTTGATCAAAATATGCAAATTTGTTGAATGTAATGTTAAAAGCTATGATGCTCGGACTCTTCAAACATGTTGCCACGTCTGTGTCACATCACTACTTTTCGAGGATCTGACATGCATCCGTTGACATTTTTGAAGAATCCGAACAACATAGGTCAAAAGCACTCACAAATTAGTTCATGAAGTCGAGACAAATAATAGGTCCAATAAATCTACTAACTGAAGATCAAAATTCCCCTCTAAATGATTGGACTGCATTTGTAAGTAAAAAAGTTTCAACATCAACTGCTACCTTCATCCCTATTTATGTGTCAGACTAAAAAAAAACGACATATTTCTATATTTATGACTTGTTTTGGACCAAAGTTTCAAAAGTCTTTTATTCATTCTAAAACTCCGTACCTAGGCAAACACCATCACATATATTGGTATGGAGGGAATACTTTATATTCTCATCAAATACTGAATGTTGTAGCTATTGATCACATCTGAATATCTCATAAACTCTATGTTACTCGGGTCACTCGTGTTGAGTCCTCCAAAAATACATAGTTTTTGAAGAATTTAACACACACCCAATATATTGAAGAGTTCGAGAGAAGCAATTTAGTTGTTGATGTTGTTTCTAGTGTAACAAAAAAGATGTACATTAAAATCTTGGGACCAAATTAAGAATGAGGTGTCCTTTTTCTATAGAAAGAAGAAATTGGTCCATATAAAAAGTTTTACCTATTATAGGAAAAACTCCAAATGAATGAGTTATCATTTTCAACCACCTAACTTCTAAAAAAATAATTAAAAGTGATATTTTTCAATAAATAAACAGTGATCAATAAAGTATAAGTCATCTTCAATAGTCACATGTTTTGACTTTCAAATTGTCCATATAAGGCTTTTTTGCATATCATGTGTTCTAATTAATGGGATTAGCTAGTAATGAAAAGGATCATTTTCCCAAAAGCAATTTAATAGTTTTTTTTATATCAAATTTAAAAATATCATATTTAATACCATTTACCTCATGGTTGGTCACCTGAACTTTCATTAATTAATACTAAATATATCACTTCGGTTTTTATCGCTAATTACAATAAACTAATTTGATTTGATGTAAACACGCGATAGGTGAAATCTTTTTCAAACTATCTAGAAAGGTTGGATTTTAAGAAGCTTTTGAAAATAAAATAAGTAAATTTTTTAAAACATGATGCTAGCACAATTTCAAATATAATTAAAATATGAAACTTCCTAGTGACCAATTCTTTAAGGACACTCAAGTCAAGCTGGCTATATTGAGCAAAACAAAATTATAGCCATTTGTAAATTCCCAAATCAAGAAAGATATTTTGATAAAATACTTGGCATAATATTATAAGGTACCTTGAGATTTTTAACTTAGCATGTTGCCCCATATAAAAAAAAGAAGAAGGGAGAATAACATTTTCGGATTATTCGTAAATTTTGATTTTGATCCTCGTGATAAATGACTCGAACACATCTAACTTTTGATTAATTAAAATATATGCTTTTGATTCTTTTAGGTAGAAAATATGTTATATTTGAACTATTTTAAGTGGTACATTATCTTCAAATATAAAATTTCAATACGAATTTAACATAGAATATGAATAATTAAACGGTGAAATAATTATTAATTCTAGAAATTTATGAATATTCATCAGCAAACGAATTTAAAATGCACATTTTAAAAATAGTTGAAGCTTCAAATATACTTTATCAAATATTATAAGGACTAAAATTAGAATTAATCAATAACTGAAATATCAAGAAAAAAATATACAAATAAAAAAGGGTGGAAAAGACAAAAAAATCCCTCCAAAAACCATGTGCCATGCCCATGTTTAGACTCGAGAAAAATACAAAATAAAAAAGGTGAAAAAAGACAACAAAGCCTGCAAAAACTATGGGTCATGTTTAGACTCAAGAAAAAAAGCAACAAAAATCAGTTGCGGTGGAGTGATAATTATTTTTTCATCCTTAATTCTAATTCTGAGTATGAAGTTATATTTGTTAGGAAATATTTTACTCTCAATACGAGACTTTTCGAAACAAATGCAAATTTAATCAGACTTTAATATAGATATAAGACACCGAGCGAGAAGGAGAATTACCTGAGTAAAGAAGATGTATAGACACAAGAATTTGACAAACACAAATGCCAATCTAACAGGAGTAAAAAATCTGTTGTTGAACCATTTTTGCATCACAATTTCTCTTTTATCCAATGAAATATCAGAGAATTTGTTAATATAAGGCCAACTTTTTCCAAAACAAAATAATCCACAAAGTAACAAACTCCCAATTCTTGTTGATAGAATTCTTAACAAACACCTCACCAACATTCTTGCTTCAAAAAAACCCATTTTCATCACAATCTCAGCAACCTACAAAAAATTAAAAGAAAATTTAAATCCTCGTCAATAAAATAAAAATTTAGATAGTTAACTAACTGAGTTATTCAGATTCTCCGACCATTAAATTACTTCAATTCACCTAAAAAAAATGTTTTTTATCATTCTTTTTTCAAAAAATTAACCTAAACATTCGTCTACTCAGATATATCAACTAGAAAAAGTAAGCAATATAGTGGGGTAGAGAAAATGGGAGAGAGAATTATACGTGAAAGTTCAGATTGTTAACTAATGAGTTACTCTATGACCAATTAATAAAATACTTCAATTCACCTCAAAAAGGAAAAAAGAAAAAGATGGCCTTTTTCATCCATTTTTTTCGAAATTTGTGTATATCAACTAGAAAAAATAAGCAGTATAGTAGGGGTAGAGGAAGGAAAAACGGAGGAGAGAATTACACGTGAAAGTTCAGATGATCAACTAATTGATTTACTCCACAACTTATAAATTACTTCAATTCACCTCAAAAGGGGGGAAAAAATAAAAGAAAAAGATGTGCTTTTTATCCTTTTTTTCCCAAAATTTGTATATATCGACTAGAAAAAGTAAGCAGTACAGTGAATCTGACCGACTATTTATTTACTTACCTCATCAGGAATTGGATATTGAGAGCCAGAAACTTTATGAAAGTTTTGAATTTTTTTGTTATTTTCTTGAAGTGAATTTAGAGGAAGAGGAGGAAGAATTGTTTCACAAATAGATGTTAAAGTTTCTATTTCTGATGATGAAAATCCATGGCTATATTTTGTTTCTCTTCTTCCTCCTCTAAGTAAAGGATGAGCCTTTTTCTCCATTCTTCTTTTTTTTTGTTTGTTTATTGGTTTTTACTATTGTTGAAAATTGTAAAGAAAATTGTTTGTATTTATAGGAGGTGAGATGAGTATCTTTCTTGTCTCTATTTGCATGATGAGATGAGAAAAGATGGTTCTTTTTTTTTTTTTTTGCCTTTTGATTTGTTTATATGACTGTCCGTTTCGTTTCATATTAGTTGATCAACTGATTAAAAATATATATTTTAATTACTTATTTATTTACTGAATCAAGATAATTTTATTTTAAAATTTTATTGCTACAATTAATATTCTTTGAAAAACTAAATGACTTTAGAAGTTTCAATTTTTTTTAAAAGTTTATTAATTACTTTGTATTTATTTTAATGGTATTTTATTTATATGTCTTATGCTATTAAAGCATATTTTTTAATAAATTATTTTCATGTTATTAATATGGATAAATGATTAATTAATAAAATTGGTCATTTTATTTATAGTTTTTAAAATATTATGTAAAATGAAACATGAACAACTAATATAAAATAAAAGGAGTATATGATGATATTGACAAAAATGAACAATACATGTGTAAAATGAAACATGAACAACTAATATAAGATAGGAACTAATATAAGATAGGAAGAGTATATGATATTCAAAACTCAATATTGACAGAAAATGAACCATACATGTTATAAATTAGGTGGTCACATGATTACCACCATATTTGGTGGTATGATTTTAAATTATGATTTGAAATCATGCTAATTTGATATTGAAATTTATTTGGACATGTAAGTTGAATTTTTAAAGTTTTTCTTTTTATGATATAATTATTTTTATAATTTGTGAAAATTATTAAAACGTTTCTAATTCTTATATAATCTTACCAAATGATCAAAACATAATTTTTATATATAAGGTAATAATAATATCCTAAGACATTACATATTTTTTTTTATGTTTCTCTTATAAATAAATCCTTGCACATGTTATTACCATTTTTTTACACATGATTTTACACCGATTCAATAGTCAACAATAATAGTAACTAGCTGAAAAGGCATAGATTCCCACCTCAACTTGTCCCGAAAAGTCAGTTCACGCTTAAACTATTATGACGACCTATTACACACCTTTACTATTTAAAAGTGAATTCATTTATATTATGTGGAAGAGTTACATTAAAGAAAAGTGACCTATTACACACCTTTCTTTAATGTAACTCTTCCACGTAATATAAATAATCTCTTCACATCAAACATGGTCCTTTCCTATAAATTTTTTATTTTTAAAAATTAATGCGTCAAGTTTTATATTTTTAGAAACTTGAAATTCTACTGATTTGAATATTTGAGATTTTGAAATCATATTTTATGCAAATTTCATACACAAATATTTTAAATTAAAAACTTAAAATCGAGGTCCTAAATCTTATGATCAAACGCTGTCCAAGAGTTAAACGTGACAATTTCACCTACCACAAATATGTTAGGACCCCAGTGGACAATGACCATAGGATTTGGGACCCCAATGAACAATGGCCTTGATTTAATTAATTTAATATGTAGTATATAATATTATATAATATGGTCTATCCTATATTTAAATCATCTATTACTTGTGTATCTTTTATCTTGTTTCTGTCTGTTGGAGAAAAGGTAGGAGCTCTACACCTATTTGATTAATTTTTTTTAAAAAACTTTATTGCCTTTTTCTTCTATTAGTATTATTTTGTCTAAAAGCTGATAACAAATTTTGTAGGTTAGTTTTACTATTCTTGATTTGCAAATAATGTAAAATCAGTTGGTTCCTTTTGTATCAAATGTTATATGCTTGCTTTTTTTTTAAATTTGTAAATATGTGGTTTTTAGATGTGAATTACCTGATAATTTCTAAAGTATTTATTAGATTTCGTTTGTCAGTTTGTCACATTGTTTATAAGTGATTTTTAAGAAGGAAATTTGTTTATGTATATTTTTAATCGTTAATTTGATAATCAAATTAATAGCGATCAATAATCGACTAATCAATATGAATTTATCATATCTACAAATCAATAACTAATAACACTTTCGAATCAACTGATACGCTACCCTAATCTATAAGCAAATGATTTAAAAGTTTAGCCCAAAGTGACCGTACAAATAATAGATTCAAAAGTTTTTTTTTCAGTTTAATTTTCTATTCTCTATAGTATATATGATAAATATTTTGTTTTTTGTAATTTCAATATAAATACGAAGATCACTCTTTCATATTCAAATCATATAATTTAGACAATATAAAATTAATATTCAGTTTAAACTAAAGTTAATGTCACAATGATCTTAATTGATTGAATTTAAGAACAACTTTTTAGAGTTTTGAACTAAAAATATCAATTCTAAGATACAATGTCTTCAAGTTTTAACGAAAAATAATTGAACTGAAACGATAATTGAACCGAAACGCGAAATAAATAAGAAAAAAAGGCCTTTTAAGTTCTAGACAAATGTTGGGTACAAGTTACAACATAGGGAGGACCCTTAGAAAATGGCCACTTGAACATTATTAAACACCACACATATCTTAGAAAATCCCAATTATACAATGATCAACTTGCTATTTATTGATGTATAATAAAATAATATATTGTCTATCCATATCTTTAATTGATCATCTACAATCTTGATTAGTATTTTTTGACAAAAATGATTCTTTTAAAAATTAGTAATATATAATATATATTTTTTATCTATTATTCAATATTCAGATTGGAGTCTGACTAATATAAGATAGAGCCCCAGTCGAAGGTAGTGCTCCCTATGATGTATAATGTTAGTGTACTTGAAATAAGTGTTTGGTTGAGACTTCAATTATAAAAGGTAGTCATTATTTTCTTCTTGATTTGCATAAATTGTACATAAAGGTTTTGATTGTATATTGAAAACTTGTGAAGTATAGAAATATCATTTGAGTGATTATTGTGAGTGTGTGAGGGATAAAGTTTGTTATTAGTTATTACCATAATTCTAAAGATTTGGTTAAGTTTGTTGTAGAAAATTAATGCATGTTTTTGGCTTTCCTTTAATTAAGGGTTTTAATCCCAATTTGGTGGGTAATATATATACATAAAGATAAGAAGGTTTTATAAGAAATTTATTCTCTTGGACAATCCTAGAAGACAATATTAGGGTAAATAGAAAAGTTTATTGAGAAAAAAAGCTAAATAAAACTTTAAGTTTGGATAAATATCTTTTTTTTGACCCCTTCCTTGTGTTGATCCAATTCTATTAGCTAGGGTTAACAAGTAAATACCCCTTCTTTTATCCCGATAAACTTCCTTAATCAAAGGTCTCGAATTTGAGCTCTAAATATGGCGAGAAAAAAAAATCTTAATAGAGAGTACAATGCCGCTCTAATTATTACTCTTTCTGCCTCAATTTATGTGACATAAATGAAATTTCGAAAGCAAGTTGTCTTAATTTTGCGGTGAATCTACGCACATAATTTTTAAGTTTTTTTTAAAAAAAATAAAGCTTACATATTTGAAAATTACGTAAGAATTATTATAAATTACAATAAGTAAATATTCAAAATATCCAGAAGTCATATGCATTTAAAAAAAAAAAACTCGATTTACTCTAAATTTGAAAAAATGTCACATAAATTATATCAAAACGGAGGAAGTATAAGTCATCTAAACGTGGGGAAATGAATTGAAAATGATTAATACTTAGTAATAAGAGTAAAATATATATAAAATGATAAATTATCTTTTGATTTTTCAAACTTGACAATTAAATATGATTATCTATTTTTAATATAGCGGATAAGTAAAAAAATGAGCGAATAGAATAAAGTATTGTATGCTTTTTCTTTCTAAAAATTTTAAAAAATTATGTATGAATCCACACCGAAGGATAAAATATTGACCTTTAGGATCTTTCAAAGAAATAACAATTGTGGTATGAGTATAATATAATTATATTCTTTCTTTTTTAATAAATAAAAATATTACACTTTAAACTAGTGGAGTTCAATGTACAGTTATTAATAAAGCTAAAAGGATCCAGTTGTCCTCAAGTGTTATGTAATCATATTATTTATTGAATTATGACAATGACAAATCTAATTAATCAAAAATTAAATAATAATGAATAATTAAAAAGTCTTCAAACAAACAGAGATAATATCATACTGTCAAAGGCAACACTTAATTAGTATTTAATTAGTGAAATTTATTGTTAAGAGATTTGACTTTGAAACGCGTAAGATATTATAAGTTGTCATACTATGTCTTATTAAAACAAGTTTAATTATAGAACGTTGGTCAGTCAAGAACTTTTATGTTTGAAAAATAAAAATAGAAGAAATGAAAAATGATTAAATAAATATATGGATATATTAATTTATATATATTAGAGAAATAAGATTAGAAACGAAGAAATATATACGGAAAAAGATATAAGAATAGTCTTTATATGGGCAAGATACGAGAAGCGAGGCTGTGGTAATTTGGACATGTGAAGGATGCTTCAGTGATTTAGGATATGCGAGAGGTTGACGGTGATAGGTCCAAAGAAAGATAGATATAAATCGAGGAAAAAATAGGAGAAGTTATTAGGGCAGAATAAAACGGGTTCTAGTCTGGAGCACCTATTTATTTCCTTACCAGTAGTACTATTAGGGGTTGTTTGGTTGGAAACAAGTTATTCTAGGATAAATTATTCTGGGATTAGTTATCCTGAGATAACTTATCTCATCACTATGGTTTAAATGGTAGGATAAGTTATCCTAAACATGGCAACCAAACAAAAAATCAAAATTTAATCCCAGGACTATTTTCTTATTCCAGGACTATTTATTCTTATCCCTCACACCAAACGACCCCATTATGCTAGTATTATCTAATTCTTTAATTTTATTTCTACTCTCTATTTTTTGGCTTGATTACTTTTACTGTTTTTTTATCGGTAGTTTTTTTCTTCAATGTTTTGATCATCTTTTTCATCTTGCATTTCAATTCAAAACATATTTTGTATAAAGATTTTCTTGACAGTCTATCAAAAACAGTTTCTATCCCATAAGAATAGAAATAAGGTCTGTGTATAATTTATCCTCGTTAGACCACACTTGCGGAACAATAAATGTATTATTATTGTGTTTGTATTATAAGCCTTATTTGTTGTGTAAATCAGCGCTAGCTGTTAGATTAGAGTACTGAAGTCAAATTAAATGGTCACTAAAGTTGTATCCAATTGATTAATTATTATCCTAATTTAAATTAAAAGTAGCTGAGACTACCAGTGATTAATTATTGTTATTTTATTTTACATATATTTTAATTTGGGCGGCTGATCAATGAGGTTAACAACATATATATTATTGTAATGTAATTATAATTAAGAAATGGTATTAAGTCAAACAGTTCAACTTGTAAATTGCTGTTTAATGGTCCAAAATTAAACCTATCATATAATGCATATATAAATATGGTACAAATAAGTCAACTAGTTTACCAAGTTGCTAGTTTGCTAAGCGGGTATTTCTTCTGTTTTAATTTATGTGATGAATTTTAAAAAAGAAATGAAATTTTTTGAAACTTTTTACCATGAAAAATTTAAAAGAGATTGTATTGAAAACACTCTTAATCTTGACGCGAATTATTAGTTTCATCCTCGAACTATTGAAAGTCTTAAAGACACCCCTTTACTTTATTATCTGAACTTAAATATACCCCCAACAACATGAGTGAAATACACCCCTTAATTCTTGCCAAATTAAGGGGTGTTTTCAACACTTTTCTTGACTTTTTATTAGGAGTTTCACGCTCCTACAAGAGTTTGAGACCACTTGTTATGTCATGTGGCAGATCAAGGGTGTATCAGGGGTGTATCTTAGTATAGTTAGTCAAGTAGAAGAGTGTTTTTAAGACTGTCAATAGTTCAAGAACGAAACTAATAATGTGCGCCAAATTTAGGAGTGTTTTTAATATTTTTCTCAAAATTTAAAGAAAAATCTTTTAGGATAATATGGAAAGTTAAGTTAATTGTCTCCAAGTTATCGTTACTTTTGAAACTAACTAAAAATGAAAGGTTGTAACATATAATTATTTTACATCCCATTCTATGTCACAAAGTTTCCTTCTAAACAAATGAAAAGAAATTACTTTTTTTTAAAATCCCTCCCTAGGAGCTCCCACCCCTTTTGCTCCCTTGGTGACTCAAACTCGCAACCTTCGGGTTGAAAGTGAGGGGTGTTTACCATCCGAGCAACTCCCTCTATTTGAATCTGGAATTTCGTGATTTTTACTCAATTCATATTATTAACCATTAGGCACATCTTTAGGTGCTTTCTTTTTTTACTTTTTAAAATTGCGTGATTAGTCAAATAACATCACATAAATAAAACGGAGGGAGTATATACAGAATATTGATGCACCCACATTCTTGCCCTTTGGGTAATAAGCAAAGCCACACCCCTACGAAAGAACAAAATAGAAGGAATTTTATGTAAAAATATGTACTTATATTACTAACTAACAGAAAAAGTCAAATTAAAATGAGATTATTTTTAAAAGTGTAGATAATAATAAGGCAACTAAAAATGAAAGCGTTATATATCTTACAAGTTTTTCACCATAATATTATTGCACTCATCTTGATTTTTAATTTTTTTTGAGATGTCATATAAATAAACTTCTCATTGTACCATAGTGGCTCAAATAACGTTCTCTAAATTATATAAAGTATTATTAACTTCAATTGCTTCCAAACAAATAAAAATATGCTCCCGTTTGAAAATTTGAATTTTTAAAGTTGTATTTGGTGCATATCAATTTTTATGAACTTAAAAATATTGATCATATTTTCAAAATCCAACTGGATAAAGTATATGTTACTTTTTCTTTTTTGATTTTTCTGCATCCTATGTTTGAGATTCGTATTGAAGTCTAATTATTTCAAATTCGCGCTACTTAGGACCCCATGCAGAAAAAAAACACTCCCTACCAAAGATTTTTCTATACCAAATGCATGAACACCCCATTCAGAGGAAACCACTTCCTACCAAGTAAGGCTCGAACTTGAGACTTTAAGAAAAGATCAACCTCATTCACTACACCACATCCTTTGATGATAGTATACGTTGCTTTATTTATGAAAAACCCCTATCTTAAGAAAAATCTCGTTAACAAACAGAGAAAAAAAACAGTTAATTACTATATTTTATTTGTTTTTGTTTAACGTGTGACATACTTGGGAAGATTTATTTATTTAATTAGTTAGAGAACTTTCAACAAGTTTATACGTGACAAATAAACAAAACTTATTGGATAATTTAGAAGAAATGAACTAAAATCCATTTAAGTCATCTTAAAAAATATTTTATCATTATCAATGATAATAAAGCAAACATCCCCCCCCGCCCCCAAATGACATCTTACCTATTCAAATATTGCATAATAAGGAGGTCCAGCATGGACAAAAAATTAGAGTGGACATAAAAATAAAAAAATCAAACAAATTAATAAGGTTTTAAAAAATATAGTTAAAATTATATATGATCTTATATAATTTAGGACAATTCTTACCTTATTCTATTTTTTTAAAATCAAAAACAAGAATTGAAAGAGTTTAGTTGTGCAATCAAGTGAGTCGAGGAGCAAAGTGATACACCCCCATTACTATTTGAGTGCCAACACCTAACCGTGCTATCAATAAGAAGTTAAATGATATAAAACTACTAACAAGAATTGTGGTGAAGTGATAAGTATTCATTCATCCTTAACCAAAGGTCTCCAATTCGAGTCCTCTTGGCTATGTAATCACCTTTGTTAGGAAGCACTTTACCCTTCAATGTGGGGCTTTCCAGCATAAATTTAGATATAGTCGGGCTCAGGTACTAGACACCGAGCCGGAAACAAAAAAAAGTGATATAAACTACTTTCATAAATTAGCAATTCTTCATCATTGCTATAAGGGGAAATCTTATATAGTTCCTCCACACTGAAAAATGGATTATAGTACAGAAAACACCAAAAACCTCAAACAAGAAAGGCATCATCAAGCATAATAAGTTACAAAATACCTTAACAAACTATACCTAAGATAAATAAAACTCAGAACATATACCTCCACATAGCTGGTCGATCTCTCGATATGAGAAGAACTCTAGATGATAAATAGTCAAAAGAAGGTGAATACAAATCATCTGGTCCAATTGCTTCTCTCAAATTCTGTCCATTGTTTTGATCCAAAGCATTTAACGACTGCAATGCATCGTCCTTATTTGAGTCAAAAACAAATAGGCCCAATCCACAAACTCCCATAACAACATTTGAGTTTCCCCAAACTTGTGTTAAAGCTGTGTAGTGGGAGTGAGCATTTGATTCTGGCAATACATAGGTGTTGCAAAGCTTCTGCTTGCGCAATGAGAACTGTTGGATTTGGGAGGAGACCTGCCTTTTCACCGCGGATTTCACAGTAGTGCAGCCAAGATATAAAGAATCACCACGGGCGAAAACTGACTGAACATTTGCACCAATCTTGGGTATTTTAAGACCTATACCAGAGGGGTGACGGAAATCTAAAACGTTGATGGAATCAGAGGTGCAAAACACACCATCATTTCCTTCTACTTCAGAGGAACTAGCCCTGCATTTAAATATGAAGGTTTAAACTTTTGATAGAGATGAAAAGGTTCTGCTATAAATTGAACTAAAATGAGAACTTTGTTAACCATACTATATTTCCATACAAGTAGTCGTAGTATTTCTATGGGAGTTTCTTGTCCTTTGATGTTTGTTATTACATGTTTTCTTGCATGGTATTATTTTGTTGTAGTTATGTTCCTCTTTTTCATAATGCTTTGACAAATGTTAACTTGGTTTTGGAAAATATCAAGTGTTACCAACATCAACATACAAATCTTTCTTTTTTTTTACAGCTCCCAACCATATTTAATCACCAATAAGCAATACAATAAATTATTTTCATTCTCCTCAAATTTTGATGTAATAGTGCAAAGTTTCTTCTTTCAAGAGAAACTTGATTGCGATAGGTTCAATATAGAAAAGCATATGTTCAACAAGAAGCATATCCAAGGTATGGAAGAAACTAATTAGAGGCATGAGAGGGAAAGTAATTTTCAATTTATTGCAATGATATTAGGTGAACTAGATCAGTTTTACCTCTGTCGAACTCCTCCACCCAGCTCAGCATCTGTGTTATTTACATGGAAAGCAGAAATTTGCCGACTAGAGGATGATACAGAAAGCAGTGCTTGAGGACTTATGGAATTGACATCCCATAAAGAAAGACCCTCTGTCTCAGCTATCACTATTTTTCCTCTGCTTCTCCATTGCAAAGGACTTGAGTAATCCATAGACAACATTGGTTTCTGTAAATCCCATTTCAGGACCTGCTCTCCATCACGGATATCATAAGTTCTTACCATCCTTTGGCAACTAGCACCTGATACGATGAGTGGTCCACAAGGTTTGTACCACCATTGCTGATTTTGAGGAGCCATAATTGATGATAGAGTATTTCTCCTATACATTGGATTATTAGGTAATGGAGCAAGGGCTGCTCTTGTATTACTAAATCCATCATCAACATGAAAGGCTCGTACATCTTTCGTGTAGAAGTCCCAGGAACAAAAACCTGAATCCATGGAATTTCCTGCAGATGCTGCCACCACATATCTCCCTGAGGAACCATCTACACCAGGAGCACGAATTATCCAACAATCTCTCCACATATTTGACGAGACTCCAACAGGGGGTTTGTACTCAGCTTTCTCCTGAAATGATAACAAATGTTAAGGAAACTATTCTTAGAAGCTGATGAATTAGCTTAAATATTGGATACTATAGCCTTCCAAACTTCATCCAGAGCTTAACAAACCAGAACATCATTAAAGTCACATATTAAGACTCATGCCATAACAGGAGACAACAGCATACCCCTACCTTGTAGAGATATAGAGGAGGTTCCCAATAGTCCCTTGGATTTTTAAAAAAAGCATTTGGAGGCAGTTTGAAAAAGTAAATACATAAATGAAGCAGCAACAACAATGAAACAGTGTGAGATGGAAACAGTACACAACATACAATGAAACAGTGTAATATGGAAAACAGTACACAACATACACAAGAAAGAACAGTAACAACAACAAATAATGCAATAACCGAAGCACAAATAAATAGGAGATATAAGTCATGCTTGGGTTCATTTGACATCTTAATATTAGAGGATGGGAAGCTAAGCAGATAATACCTCACAATGCACAATATCATAGAAGGAGCAAGAACTGTCATCATGTGTAAGGAGAACAGATTCTCCCTCAGAGACAAACCACCCTCCAGTAGATGTCTTACTGCCAATCTCATTGAGCTCACATATAGAACTATCTTCTGTCTCTTCCTCCATCAACATTTCTTGTTTATTCTCTTGAGCATCAAAACTTTCAAGCCTCTCATCACTTGCCAGGAGATGATCAACAATTTCTTTTCCTTTGAACAGTTTCGAAGAAGAAATTTGGTTTTGTGAACTAACTGCATCATCCACATCTTGAACATTGGAGATCTGTAAACAAGCATCCTCACACCTAGTAGTAACTTTAGACTGCTCCTTACTAAGAGAAGCCAAGAACTCCACAGCAATAGGATTCTCATCAATAGGACTAACATAATTCTTCTCAGGCTTCACTTCAATAGTTGATTCAGCAGATTCAAGTTCCTCATTTTTGGTACAGCCCATTAGTGTCTTCAGAGATGTCCTGTCTCTTAGCAATTTATGATGAGGGAACAACCTCGCCTCTAATTCCTCTACATTTAATCCCTTCACAGAGATTTTCCCATTATCCTCAGGTTTTGTTTCCTTCTCATCAATATTCATGTCCTCACTTCTAATGCTACTCAGCAAACCAATTTCTTTATCCCCATCCACAATATTACACATCGCCTTCTCAATCCCACATATCTTCTCATCAGCATTCAAACTCTCATTTTTAATGCTACTCGCCAAACCTATTTTTCCATCACCATCAACTACATTACCCATCGCCTTCTCAATCCCGGATATCTTCTCTTGGATATCTGAAATTATCAACTTTGAAGAATCAGGATTATTCATATCCAACATCTCCTTAGTCCTCTTAATATCAGTTGCAATCCTCTTCACTTTCCCTTCCAAGAATGCAAGCTTCTCATGCAGCTTACTTGGGTACTTATTCACACTCGAACCAACCTTCCCTTGTTCATTTTCACATTTCTCTTTCGACACTCCAGAAAAACTATTCGATTTGGTCAGCAATCTCGGATCTTTCACATTAGACTCAACAATATTCCCACTTTTATCAACCAAAGATTTCAATTTTACTGAACTTGAGCTTGAGATAAGCTCTTCTCTATCACAAAATTTAGAATTTTTTCCTTCAGATATCTTAATTTTCTCAGATTTTACATCAAATTTCCCCAAAAGTTCACGACTTTTCTCCATTTCCGTCAAAACCCTATTCCCATTTTCAGTCAATTTTTCGTTCACACCTCGAGAATTCCCTGAAACCCTAGAGACCCTAGATGTTTTCCGAATATCCGACAAGGTCTTAGAAAACTCAGATGGACTAGAACTCCTACCTCTAGGCACAGACGTTGACCACCTCGCACGTGGCTCGGCACGTGCCTCTCCGCCTTCAGCTCCGGTTGCCGTTGCCGTCCCCGATGCCGCCTTGTCAATTCTCGGCATGGCACGAAGCGCCAGTTTCTGATTAGTCGACGCCGTTGCAGCCCGAACACGCGATGTGGGTCTGGGATTTTCTTTTCCGGTGGACAGCCTGAGACTCTCCCCGCCGCTGGAATTAACTGCAGACGATTTGTTGGAAAGTGGGGTTAGGGATTTGGAAGGTCTAGCGGCGGCGGCGGCGGCGGTGGTGGTGGATGGCGGCGCGTTGATCTTGGCTCCGGCGCCGCCACGGTCCTTTAGCCGGCGAACTGGTGCTGCCGTCGACATTTTAGTATTTTTTAAAGGTTTTTGGAGAAAAAAAAGTGAAAGCTGAAAAGGTTTTTGAGGTATTTGGTTGAATTGAAAAGATTAGAGATGAAAGAATGAGCGGGAAAATGATATGTTTTTGGAATATTTTTCAAAATAATTTGAGATTCCAAAATTCAAATTTGAGCGTTTGGGTATAATTTGGAGTTTACTAAATTGAAGTTTTGTTTTCTTGAAATTAGATACAGTAACTTTTGTTATTTATCGTAGAAGCCAAACAAAGCTGAAGAAAGGAATATGTGTAGTCGCATTTAATAGTCGAGGTACGAGTAACATTTACGTATATTTTACATTTATACTCTTTCGAGATCTCAGCTAATGAATTGTTGTTGTTGAAATATGATTTATAAGTTCTGTTTTGGAATGTGATGTATAAGTCGAATTTTTGAAATGATTGTCATACATCATTTTTTTTATGGGAGTTTCGTGAAATCAAGCTAGAGTTATTGTTATGATACTCTTTTCATTTCATATTAATTGAATTTTTGAGGTGTTTCACACCCTTTAAGAAAGTAGATTAAGACATAAATTAAACATGGTTTTCTATTTTTACCCTTATTAATTATTGTCAAACTTATTGAAGTTATCACATTGAAAATTCAAATGAAGGGTAAAATTGAAAGAATCTTCTCTTAAAAACTGAACAATTAAATTAATTTAAAAAATAAAAAATACCTAAAAAATTCAATTAATATGAAATGAAGAAAGTAGTTAAAACAAAGTAAAAAAAATCGAATATACAATTCGTACATAAATATATATTTTAATTTGATTTTAGCTGATGTTTAGTTTTTCATTTTATTTTAAATGTGTACAAGTAAGCATTATAATTTATATTACAAAATTAAACAAATAAATACATATATCTTACCTAATATTCCAATATAATAATTTATGTCCTACGTATATTACAACTCATGTGTGCACGAGGGAATATGATTTATAAATGTGCCATTGCCAGCATCTCCACGTCTCATAGTGTCCCACATTGCTACTCACCATTAGGTTTCGGATCTTCTCATCTTAATCAAAAGTTTCAATTCGAATTTCTAAGTACTTAATAGTCTTTCATTCTTAATTAGAAGTTTTAGTTTGAATTCCTAAATACGTAATAATAGTCTTTATTAAAGAGGTTTCACAATTTAAATTTAATCGACTTTAATATCCATATGGAACAGAAACCAAAAAAAGAAGAAAAGGAAATGGGTCCCTTTGCTTTTTGATTCAACACAAAACTAGAAAATTGTAGACTTGTTACTACTACTACCACCAATCAAACTCCACAAAAGATCGATCCTTTTTCTGAAATTCAAGCTCAACCATGGCTTCTCTACTTCATTCTAGACTTCCCCTTTCTCACAATCATTCTTTATCAAATTCTTGCCAATCTTTCCCATGTCATCTCCCAGGAAGAAGCAAGAGAAGTACTCAAAGATTCTTAGAGGAAAGGAGCTATGATAGCAAGAGAGCCTTAATTTGTCAGTCGGGTATTGATGAAGTCACTTTTAGGCTACCTGGTAGTAAAGAAGCTAAAGCTGAGCTTATTGGGTCTCTCAAACTCAAGTTATTGGTACTTAAAAATCTAATCTTTTTGACCCCCTTTTGTTATTTTCTTGAATTTATCTGTTTGTTGTTGCTTCCCTATGCAGTTGTTTATGTTGTCATTGATGGGTGTGTCTTTGGTTTTTTATCTTGATTGTTGGTCATTGTCTTATGGAAATTCCACTATCTTGTGTACATAGGTAGTAAAGAAGCTAAAGTTGAGCTTATTGGGTGTCTGAAATTCAAGCTATTGGTACTTAAAAGCTCTAATCTTTTTGACCTCCTATTGTTATTTTCTTGAATTAATCTGTTTGTTCTTACTTCCCTATGCTGTTATGTATGTTTCCTTTGATGGGTGTGTCTTGGATTCTTTATCTTGATTGTTGGTCATTGTCGTATGGTTATTCCACTATCTTGTAATACATAGGTAGTAAAGAAGCTAAAGTTGAGCCTATTGGGTGTCTGAAACTCAAGCTATTGGTACTTAAAGCTCTAATCTTTTTGACCTCCTATTGTTATTTTCTTGAATTAATCTGTTTGTTCTTACTTCCTTATGCAATTATTTATGTTTCCTTTGATGGGTGTGTCTTGGATTCTTTGTCTTGATTGTTGGTCATTGTCTTAAGGAAATTCCACTATCTTGTGGTACATAGGCTAGCCTAGACTTTAATCTATTTGCTCTATGGATCCCCTTGTAGTCTATTTCAGTATCCTTTTCCTTTTAGTCACTTCCATTGAGCCACCTGGTAGTAAAGAAGCTAAAGTTGAGTTTTTTGGGTGTCTGAAACTCAAGTTATTAGTACTTAAAGCTCTAATCTTTTGCTCTTTTTTCTTGAATTAATCTTCTTGTTCTAACTTCCCTATGCAGTTATTTAAGTTGCCTTTGATGGATGTGTCTTGGATTCTTTGTCTTGATTATTGGTAATTGTCTTATGGAAATTCCACTATCTTGTGGTACATATGCTAGCCTAGACTTTAATTTATTTGCTCTATTGGTCCCCTTTTAGTCAATTTCATTTTCCCTTTTCGTGTAAACACTAATTTCCTTGCTTAAAACACCGTCCATGTGAACTTGTCATAGCCAACTCCAAACTAGAGCTGAGTAAGATTGTGGTAGGTTGAAAGTCAACATAGAAATAGTCGAATTAAGATGAATCCTCTCGAAACTTGATTAGACGGGAATGGATACAAAGCTGACTTAACTAGTTTGTTGTTGGAGTAGTTGGATTGAATTGATTTTTGACTTTATTTCTGGTTTCTCTTTTGGGCTTTCTATCATGCAAGTACATTGTTATCCAAGTGATACTGAACTTTTTCGTTACCACCTAAACAACTCGAGTCACTGAGGGATTAAGTGTAATGTGATGAGGTAAATGACAGATTAAGGCAAAATCTACCTCTGCTCCTATCTTCTAAATTGCTACATAAATGTTGAAACTTGAAATTTAGTTTGTGATTCAGAATTTGGTATTTGAGTACTAGGGGGGTTTCGTAATATAGTCTAACTCCCTTCTGTAACCTTTTCGTAATCAACTTTGGCTTCTTTAATGGTCAATGAATCCACACTGACCATGTTTCTCCATTCAAATTCTATTAGACACCCTTGCGGCAAAAGAAATTGCTACTTGTCCCGCCATTTTGTACCATTGAAGGATCTGGTCAGGCTTTGATGCTGAGTGATTGAGAGACTAATGAAGATCAGATATTGCTTCCAATGTTGGAATGTATGTTTTCGTACAATATTCAGTTCTTGGATTGGCCCAGACTACAGAAATCACCGCTGGAATGGCAATGTCTAAGGACAAATAAAAGATGTATATTCTTACGAGAAAATACTACTGTCCTGCTTCAATTGCCAATCAACTTGCTTTACATGCTTAGAATCCTATTGTTTAGCACATCTAAGTGCAATAGAATGGTTTTTGATCTGGAGGCAAAGATGTATGCAACTGATGTTGCTGTCACCATGAGTTTATGCCTATCTCCACGACGTAGCACTTCCTTGGCTAGGTCTAATAGTTGGCTGAACCATTAGTATTTAATCATCGTTAAGTATAATTGTCATTGGACGAGGTTGCGGATATTTCCCCATCTCCTCTTACTGTTTTAAGTCTTTTTCTCTTTTCCATGGTATTTAATCTTTGTATTATTTATTCCTTCATACAATGGCATATCCTTATCAATCATCTGCCATTAGCAATAGAGACATGGGTACTCCTTTATTATATATTATATTGATTATAGCAAGTCAGAAGGTTCCTCTTGACAAATGTGTTTATCACTTGCAGAGTGCTGTTTCTGGGCTAAACAGAGGTCTTGCTGCAAGTGAAGATGATCTAAAGAAGGCGGATGAGGCTGCAAAGGAGCTAGAATCTTGTGCAGGAGCTGTAGATCTTGCAGCTGATCTTGATAAACTTCAAGGGAGGTGGAAATTGATATACAGCAGTGCATTCTCATCTCGTACTCTTGGTGGAAGTCGTCCTGGCCCCCCCACTGGAAGACTTCTTCCCATCACTCTTGGTCAGGTAAGCTAAAAGGACTCATTTAATTCTGTAAGAGCTGGCCTCTTCCCGTCTCCAGTTACAAACATGCATACAGTGGTTAACCATGAATTAAAGAGAACACAGAGTGGTTGGTCAGACATCTATTATGATTACCATAGACATGTTATGAAGAGAACAAAGACAGTTTGTCATTATATTCAGAGGGGGATCTAGGATTTAAGTGACTTTAGAGTACCGTTGCACCCACTATGTCATTGTGATGAGGTCAGAGTTGGTATAAATATATACTTTTGAAAGAATTTTCAACTCTCTCTCCCTCTGTGTGTGGTTGCACCCGCAGCTGCTACCTTCAACGTAAATCAGCCCTTGATTATATCCAGGTTAAGAAGTTGCATTCTTAGAGTCCTATCCTGGATTTGTTGTCGAACATCTTTCCATGGTTTTGCCTTGCAGTTATAAGGATCAATATGTCCATTCTTTAGCTTGCTGCAGAACAATGTTGAGCGTTCTAATTCACTGCTATTTGTCAAGCTTATATATATTGATACACGGTAGCATAACCGACTGATTTGTTTTGATCAGGTATTTCAAAGAATTGATGTACTAAGCAAGGATTTTGACAACATAGTGGAGCTTGAATTAGGTGCTCCGTGGCCTTTCCCACCTGTTGAAGCAACTGCCACTTTAGCCCACAAATTTGAACTTATAGGTTGGTTCTGTGTATTCTCACATCTTTTGGATCAATTGGTATTATTGCTTCTCTTTTTGCAGTACAAAAGTTCTAAAGTTCTCCTCTCTCACGTCATGTTTATACATTTCCACAAATAGGATCATCTACGATTAAGATTGTATTCGAGAAAACTACAGTTAAGACAACCGGAAATTTATCACAGCTGCCACCATTAGAGGTGCCTCGCATACCAGATCAGTTCAGGCCACAGTCAAATACAGGAAGTGGTGACTTTGAAGTTACCTACATCGATTCTGATACACGTGTAACAAGAGGAGACAGAGGAGAGCTTAGAGTTTTCGTCATCTCATAAGTTGGGCTGCAATAAATATAGTTTTCCTACAATATTTTGTTGCTACAATTTCATGTAACAACATATCAAATGTGTAGATATGCTCAACATTATTCTGCTGGTCACAGCTAGCAAATTTGTAATGCTACTGCAAATTCAAATCTGTATACAGTAAATTTGACATGTGATGGAGTTATGCAATGAGATTTCAAGAATACATATGAGGTAAGGTAAGGTCTACAAAGAAAATACTTGAAGAATTACTCAAGAGCTTGGAGTTGACTAAAACTGCCAAGAAGTCTGTCCAAAAGAGACATGAGATATACTAGTTGTGATGCTTGCTAGTCAAAGTCACAATTATGGCAAATTAGTGTATCGTGATGTCAACTTGAGATCTTATTTTAGTTCGATATGTCCACCTATGAGACTCACACAGAGTCAACAAATAGATCGAAGAGTCACACTACATAGCAATGTATACATGGTTCGAGTCGAAAGCGATGACAAAGTAAATGCTACTCCCAACAACTATAGAACTCCAAGACTCAAACCTCTCTTTGACTTAATGACATTGCAATTGATCCTGGAAAGTTGGAGAATATAATAAATGAAATAGGCTCCTTCATATATTTAAGGATAACCAATTGATGAGGAACCACTGATGTAAATGAACACAAGTATCTTGGCTCTACTATTTGATAAGTAGAGCTCGGTATATACAAAGCATCCATGCTAACATAAATCCTTCAATCTACACGTCAATCTCAAATTAGTTAAAGTCGTGTGTATCTATTTAGATTTATATAGTTCAATATTGATGGATTTATCCTAGTTACATAAGTATAGGCAAATAAGATTAGAAGTGGTTAAACTTATCAACATATTTAAGAAACAATTCAAGAGTGCTTATAAACTAGTTAGTCCCACCAATTTAGTACTCAATGCTTATCAACTTCTTTCAATAAGTTAACTCAAACTAGCTCTTACCCCTATAAGAGAACATACAACTCTGTTAGTTCAAATGATAAAAAGACGAAAAATCTTATTTTTTGCATCTATTCAACGTTAGACTTCTTTTTATCTCATAAGTTGGGTGAACTCAAAAGTATAATCCTTCGTTTACCATAAAAAAAATAAAAAAAAGATAGAAAAGGTTAGACAAAGCTAGTTTCAAAACAAAAATTGAAACTAGCCGTTACCAATTTAAACGTTTAAACTTTTCATTTTTTGAACTTTCAAAACCAAAACATCCAAAAATACAGTCCATTTTTTTCATTTCACTCTCAATCAATTCTGAAAAAATCACTCTTTTCTTCCCCATTTTCCATTTTTAGCTCTACAATCTCCAAAAAAAATCAAATCTTGAATCAAATCAGTGACAGAAAAAAAACCCCATTTCAAAGATTCAATAAAATCTTGAAATTTTCTTGAAAAATTCGATCAGTGATTAGAAAAAACGAAACCCCATTTGTAATCTTCAATGGCTCCTACACCATCATCAAAGAATCATACAACTCCGACTCCGTCATCAAAATTGCACCAGACCCATGTAAATTCAAGAACCCCACAGTCGAAGCATCGTCTGAATTTCAACTCAGCAAAAACCCCAACAAACCCTAATTCTACAGCAATGAAAGAAGGGGGTCCACCTCCCGAGCACCCGGTAGAGGTTATTGGTAGGATTCGTGATTACCCGGATAAAAAGGAGAAACCTTTATCAGCATTGCAAGTGAATTCTGACTGTCGGTCCCTACGTGTTAGGACTGATATAGGGTATAGGGATTTTACTCTTGATGGTGTGTCGCTATCCGAAGAAGAAGATCTTGATGAGTTTTATAAGAAATTTGTTGAGTCAAGAATTGATGGGGTGAAATTAGGGGATAAATGTACTATAATGATGTATGGACCAACTGGTGCTGGTAAGAGTCATACTATGTTTGGGAGTGTTAAGCAGCCTGGAATTGTGTATAGGTCATTGAAAGATATATTGGGTGATGGAAATGAAGAAAAGAGTGAGAAGAAGGTTGGTGTTGGCACATTTGTTCATGTTACTGTGTTGGAGATTTATAATGAGGAGATTTATGATTTGTTATCGACGACTAATGGTGGTGGAGGATTTGCTTTTGGTTGGTCCAAAGCCTGTGCTTCCAAGGTAAAAAAATGAAGTTTTTCTTTTGGCAATTAGTTCTTTGATGCACTTGTAATGTTTCATACAGAATAGTAGTAGTAGTCTCTTATCTGATATTTTGTCCATGTCTTGTTTTTCGATTGATATGTTTCTCGAGATTTTAGTACAACATGTTTAGTTCTGTATGATTGATTCCGCAATTTCACTGAATGGAACCTTGTCATTATAGTTGTGATTTGTATCAAGAAAAATGCTTATAATGCTCCAGTTTCTAAATGTCTAGCTGATGACTTGAATTTGTAGCAGCTATTGCCAAGGCTCGTTCAAGTTTGCTGTCGAATAGCAATTTCAGTTGACTTTCGATAGCCATTATAGATGATGTGCTTGTTTTTATTCGAGTGACATTTGCTCAATGTAATTTCAGTATTTACACATGCCATTCCGTGCATGACATGAAGGGATAACACTAGTATTGTTCGGTAGAGATTATGTGAGTGAGAACCTACATGAGGTTATAAAAGGATAAGTATCTGTAAACTAAATGTCAATGATCCATTCAGTATATGGCTATGGAAGGATGAGTATTTTTCAGTAGAGAAAATCGGATCTTCTTTATCATAAAATTGTTGATCTTCATGGCTAACATATATTAATAGTTAGAAATTAGTACCTTTTAAGTCTATTAAAAGATGACTGTGCTTTACTGATTTTTATGTGCCTGTACAATGTTGGTTCTTTCTTTTACCTTGTAGGTGAAGCTGGAAGTTATAGGTAAAAAGGCCAAAAATGCAACTTTTATTTCAGGGACTGAAGCTATAAAGATATCGAAAGAGATCCAAAAAGTAGAAAAGAGAAGAATAGTAAAGAGTACTCTGTGTAACGAGAGGAGCTCTCGGAGCCACTGCATGGTGAATGTTTAATCACTTTTACATGGAATTAAGTTCATTCAATTTCTAGTTTCTGCAATGCATATTTGTCTTCAATTGCAGATAATCCTTGACGTTCCAACAGTGGGAGGGCGACTAATGCTTGTGGATATGGCCGGTTCTGAGAATATTGAACAAGCTGGTCAAACTGGTTTGGAAGCAAAAATGCAGGTATAAGTTCTGGATTCACTTGGCTCACTTGTATTAAGTTTATCTGATTTCCTTTTGAAGTAACTCAAATGTATGACCATCTATATGATATAATTGTGTCTTACTGTGGTACCTTGATGATTAAATCTTGCAGACTGCGAAAATCAACCAGGGAAACATTGCATTGAAGAGGGTTGTTGAGTCCATTGCTAATGGTGATTCTCATGTACCATTTCGTGATAGCAAGTTAACCATGCTATTACAGGTAAGTTTTTGCATATGCTGGTAATCTATGTTGCTTTGGACTCTTCATAAATGTCAATGGGTGTGTGTCGGGTTCTCCAAAAGTGGTGTATTTTTGGAGAATCCGTGAGGGTGTGGCATCAAAAGTGAAGAGTCCGCGCAACTTAGCTGGTTATAGTATGGCAGATTGCTTTGGAAGTGTTCATTGACTGTGATAGTTGTTTCAACTGTTTTGTTTAGGACTCTTTCGAGGATGACAAGTCCAAAATTCTTATGATACTATGTGCAAGTCCAGATCCTAAAGAGCTCCACAAGACTATCTCCACTCTGGAATATGGTGCCAAAGCAAAGTGCATTGTCCGTGGTCCTCATACGCCATTGAAGGAGAAAGGTACAGAAGATTCTTCATCGACAGTTATCTTGGGATCAAGAATTGCCGTTATGGATCAGTTCATCTACAAGCTTCAGATGGAGAACAAGCTGAAAGAGAAAGAGCGTAACGAAGCTCAGAAAGAGCTTATGAAGAAAGAAGAAGAAATGGCTACACTAAGGGCCAAACTGGAGTTAGTACAAGGAAAGGGAATGGAGATAACCGAGGAGCAGATCAATCTTAAAGTAAACGAGCGAACTCAGATGTTGAAGAGTGAGTTGGAAAAGAAGATACAAGAATGTCAGAAAATGGCAAATGAAATTGTTGAAATGGAGAGGAGGAAGATGGAAGAAAGAATGTTCCAGCAGCAACAAGAATTTGAAATGCTCCGGAGGCGCTTGGAGGATATGGAAGCTGAGCTTCATCGCTCTAGGGCTGAAAGTGGATCAATGGAGGAAAATACTTTCGCGAAAAGGCTGCAGGAGATTTACTCTGAAGATGCAGGAATGGTAAAGTCTATGGATTTGGACAGATCAATTGATATGGATGCTGGAAAGCGGGATGTACTGGTATATAAACCTGAAGGTAATACTTTCCAAGCAATCTCGGGTTATCCTAACATAAGCAATTTAGGAGAAGTTGAAGATCCACTTTTCACCAATAAAAGTAGCTTGAGCACTGTATTTGAAGAGGACGAAGAAGGCGATGATGAAGGAGACACAGAGAATCCCCCCGTCGATGAGGAGGTGCAGAAGGAGGTCATTGAGGAAAAAACAATATGTTCTGGTCTGCTTGATCATGATATGAGTTGTTTGAGACCAGATCCTGATCATTTCAGTGATTTATGCAAGGACAATGATGTTTGTATGGGTGCAGCCCCTTCTAGGCAAGCGCTTATTCAGAACATTTTCACACTCTGTGGCAATTATAGAGAGCTTTCTCAGCATAGTGTAAGCCCAGTGCCTGCACAGAAGCATTTGGAAGATACTGATTCTTCAGTACCAACAGTTAAGACAATCAGAGAGGATTATGCATCTGTGCTTGCTGCAGAAGGTTTGTCCAATGATCTTTTGCCATTATGTAATCCCGAGACCATAAAAAAGTCACCAGTTAATCAGACAAGAATGTTTAAGAGCTCTTATGATAAAGAAAATGATTCAAAGGAGAACTGTAATCCTACTTCTGGCAATCTCGAAGTCCACGTGAAATGGGAAGCTGCATCAAAAGAGAATCCTGGTGTAGCAACCACGGTAAAGGTTGGCAAAGATTCATCCTTAGCTGATCTGCGCAAACTGATTGAGATACACCTCGGTGCTGACAGTTCATTCACTTTCCTTGCAATAGGGGTATGTTTATACTTAACTGGCTTTAGAAAAATGTTTATACTCACTTCATATTGTTATGACAGTTATTTGATACGAAACTGTTAATTTTTCTGTAATTAGGATCCATCTGGTGCCCCGATGCCTAAAGAACAGGAGGTAGTCACACCAGTGAGTAAGCTTCCAAAATGCAACAACTTCTCACGTGGTCACTTAGCTTACTTACGCCCAGTGAAGGGAACACAGCGGTTCAATCACTTGCCATTTACTCCACTGGAAAATATGCTTCCATTGACTCCAAAGTCACATATCAAAGAAGTAGGTACTGGACTTTCTCCCAAAGTAGGAGAACATCTGAGTAGAACACCTTTTGTAACTGTCAAAAGATATCTAAATGAGTGTTAGTTGATATGCGTGTATGAGTTTGTGTGAATCATGTATGTAATCACGCGACCATTATGATATTTTTGCTCTTGAGTACATCGCATATGTACTCGTATTGTCTGATATGTTTTCAAATACTTGGATTTCATGTCTTAATTCATACCTCTCTTCTTTTAATTTCTTTCTGGTGGCACTCCAAGAGAGGGGAAATGGAGGAAGGAAGAACCATAGAGGACTTGGCTAAAATCGTAACAACTAATGACTCGAGGTTCATGTACTCGACTTAGAGATCATTGAGATAGCTGATTTTGAAGGCACATGAAACTTGTGCAAATCATTCAAATCACACTTCAAGAGAGCAAAATGAGTCCAGTGATGTGCATGATGTCGTTCTAAACTTGATGTGTAGGTAAAAACTATGTTGAACTTGTGAGGAATATGATGAATTTTACAACTAGCATTCCATAAACTGAGATCATACACGTACTTTCCTTACATTTGAGTGGGATGAAATGAAAATAAAAGCAACAGATCTGGTAAACTTTTTGGAGAAAAATAACAATGTTGATACTGGAGAAGTTGATCATGAAGCCTTCATACTGTCCAAGCCAACACTAGTCTGCAACGAAAAACAATGCATCATTGACAAATTTAAGACAACCTTACTATTGTCGAAAACTTGAAAAGAGTATATAAATGTCATACCAAAAATTTGTGGATCTGCTGAAGTATAGGTGAAAACGTCATACAGAACTTCTCCATATCACTATTGATGTCACCATTGCCACTTATGACCTCCATGAACTTTTTCCTATCTGGTGCAAGCTTTATCGCAACCTTTGGATCACATTTAGAAACACATTAACATGTTGGCATTTCTTTCGAAATGCTGGTGTTGTCATTATTAGACTGAAAACACAGTGAAGTACATACCGTAAAACTTGAACTAGCAAGCCATCCATGCCATTTCTTCAACGTCTTGGAGTAAGAATCATTGCAAGCTTGGGACATTGACCAATCTTGATGCTGAGCTAAATTGTGAAAGAGCACGACTATGAAGTCCATGGCTCTGCAGCATTAGCAGAATCATCGATTAGTCTGATTTATCTTAATACGTTATGGTAGCAAAGTTCGTTCATCAAATAAACAAATGCAAGCTTGTTATGCACCAAAGCTTAGAAGGGCAGCCCTGTGCACAAAGCATTCCACGTTCATCCAAGGTCCGGGAAAGGGCATGTGTGATGTAGGCAATCACAAGGAGACAACTTTATCTTTCTGTTATGCACCATAGATTAGTTTTTTGAAATGAGAACATGGAAAAACAATCGCGCACCTTGTTAACCATAGAAGACCATTAGTACAACTGGATGAAGATTTAGCTGTCTTTATCTCAACTTCTGCCTGTACAAAACTGTACAAGTAGTTGAATCTCGATGGGTTATCGTTATACTTGGATTCTAACCTCTGTAAGGAAACAAGCATTCCATAATTCACCATTAGAACCAACAAAAGATATTTATGTTTCATGTGTTGTTCAATATAAGGTTTCTGCAACATTGTAAGTGCAAATTGATGACAGTTGAACCACTAGATCAATATTACTACTCAAGATGATTGTCGTAATAAGTAAACATCGATGAACACTGCATTTTATCGATTACATGAGCTCTACAACCACAAATAACTCCAACTTACTCTGCTACACATGAAATCTGCATCACAATTCGCGAAGTTTTTGTAATATTCAAACAGAAGAAACGAAGATATGACTAACTCACAGCTATATTTCCGCTGATATCAGATTTAACCACAGTCATAGCAGCTCCAAATTTATCTGGCATCAGTATAGAAAATGAACTAGATTCATTACACAACTTAAAACAACACAAATACAACTATATACAACTACAACAACAACAACATACCCAATGTACACTCGTACACAGACCTTACCCCTAACTCGTAGAGATAGAGAGGTTGTTTCTGATAGATGATTCATTGAATGTAATCGATAGAACCCTATCGAATGACTATACGTTCAGGTGTAATATAGACAAATAACTCATTTTTCGTTGTGGCATTCAATCAAATAGCATTGCATCAATTTTCGAGTAAAATCGAGGACGATTATTGAGAAAAGTGTGAACCTAGAATTGGCAATACAAGTTTGCAAACTTCCAAGAAAGGCTTAGTCATTAGCTCTCCATGTTCAGATTTGACATCCTTCATTCCTTCCAAAGCAGGGGAAAATAATGTTCCCTCCATATTTGCCTATTTTGCTGCACATAAAACACACAAATTTTACTAATAAGAAAAAGGTAGCCAGTTAGATTGCTTTGTTCGGACTTTCCAAAAATGTTGTTGTACTCGTATCGGATCCTTCATAAATACACTATTTTTGGATGATCCGACAAACACTTGTCTACATTTTTTTGAAGAGATTGAGCAACATAGATTGCAAAATTATGTCAGGCTATGTTGTTCAAACTCTCCAAAAATGTTGTTGTACTCATATTTGTTCCTTTATAAATACACTATTTTTGGATGATTCGATACACACCTGTCTACCTGTCTACATTTTTTTTGAAGAGATTGAGCAACATAGAAGAATTGCTTGTCCCAAAAGCAATGACATTTTTATTTTTCCAAGAATATATCCTAATTTTGTCCCTTTTTTTTCTTTCTGATAATCGATTCAACCTCAACAAGTTCAGTAATGAGCATAACGTTCCTATGATTAACTTAAAGGTAAATTTCCAAACGAATAATTTCAACGAGATCTTTCAATTTTTGTCCTAATTGACCCAGATTAGATATTAAAAGTATATAATAACTCTTCGCCAATAAAACAAAAATAGGAGGAAAAAAAATCTGACGATTAGAAAAATAATAGAAAAAGAACCTGGAGAACAATAAGATTTGCAGGTCAGATGATTTTTGTGTCTAATTTTTTTTTTTTTATTTACATATATATATTTTTTTATGAGAAAGGAAATATAATAATTATTTTTTTAGAATTAATTGTTAGTGCATTTGTGAGAGATGCAAAAATTAAGAGAAGAGAGAAGGGAGTTTAACGGTTTTTAAAATTAGCCGCTGCTTTTACGATATGTGCGGAAATTAAAGGGTTTTTTTCCCTCTTTGGTATTATTTTTACGCTCGATTTTGATTATCCATATTTATTTATTTTTGTTAAAATTAGCTCGGATAATCAGTTTTGGGAACAATTATTAATATTTAGTCAATGTTTAAAAATGCAATGGTAAAATACTATCGGAATAAAATTACTCTTAGCTAAAACACAAACGACGTGTGCTGGAGTCCAGAGTGACAAGTGGAACTCCAATATAATGTGCTAGTTAATTATCCATCAAAGTAGATTTAATTGAACCTCTTACCTCCGAATAAAGTGAAATATCTTTCTAGTTAATTATTTATTACTCATATTGACAGTCACATATTCGAATAAAAAATAAAAGAAGAGGATCACAATAAGCTAATAATTGGCATATGATAAATCCTCCCTATATAAAATATTTCAACATAAACAGCACTACTCGATCAACTTAATCGATCCTAACTTGCTTGAAATTAAGGCATATATGTAGTAAGTGTATATATTTTTTTATTTCTAGTATCACCAAAATGATATCCACCAAACAAAAAACTCTTCTCATCATGATACACACTTAGTAAAAAAACAAACAACAACAATAATTACTATGTCTTAGTTTCAAATATGTTATTGAGATCGATTATATGAATTCTCGTTTCGTTTTGGGCTCAGGATATTTGATAGAGTTCTTGAGAATCTTTTTAGCAGCAGCATCACCAAGATCAATGCCACAAATATCAGCCAATCTAATGAGATAAAGCAAAACATCAGATAATTCTTCACCAAGATGCTCTTTATCTGATTCTTCCCAATTTGGTAACCCTTTATCCACTTCTCCTCTCCATTGGAATATCTCTGATAATTCCCCTACTTCACCTACCTGAATTTTCAATTGGACAACAAAAAAAATATTATATGATTTCGATCGTTATGATGTTTGATTAAGCATATTTAATCTCCAAGTTTATGTCTCTAATCCCTTAATGTATATTTGTTTGATCGATAATTGTGGTGTCCGAATCAGCTTGAGTGTATCTTGACTAATCACATAGGGTACATGCAATCTTCCACAAATACATGGGTAACTATGTCCACTAAAGTTTGGAGAAACGTGAAAAAATCAAATAGTGTTTTGGCCTATGTTGAGGTTAGAACCTGAAACTCCATACTCAACTCATTTTATTGACCCCTAAACCGCACTCTTGAGGCACAAATGAACGCATCCAAGAGGATCAAGGGATTATGAAATATGTTATAGGTAAACTATCTTTAGAAATTATATTACTCTATGGAATAACAATACAAATTTAACATAACTCGCGGGTACTAATCAAATGGTGAAAGGGTTAACAAATATGATAATTTTAGGAATATTTACAATTAAATGGATTCCAAATGCATTTTTTTTTCTCTATCATGAATCTTTGAACAAGTGGAGAGATGCTTTTTCTTGTGTGCCAAACATTGCCAAGTAGTACATGCCAAGGTACAATAGGAATCAAGAAACATTGTGTGATTGTCTAGTGGCACCACTGCCATTTTTCATACACATGTTATGTGGCTGTCTCATCACCTAGTGTGTGTCTAGTAAGTTACTTTTTGATATTTGATGGGAAAAAATGTTCGATTTTCTCTAGAAAAATAAATTCAATAAAACATTTCGAAGGAAAAACAATAAATTCATAGAAGTATAATATGTTCAATTTTAAGAAACTCAAAGAAAGAATACATCATGAAACTTGAATCCACTTCTGAATGACAATAGAAACTCACAAATAACCATTTTCAACCCAAGACACGACTATCATAAAGTTTCACCTGTGAAATTTGAGACTCTATAACAATGACTATTTTTCTAATATATCATCTAAAAGTAGTCAGTAAAAGCTATTTCTATTGATCATATTGAAGGCAATAAGGTAAAAAATTGATAAATGGTAAGAGAATTAATTACCATGGCAAGTAGCAAATTCCTAGGGCTATGATACTTTTCCCAATTTCTAACCTTAGCAAAATCTTCAAGTTGCTTAGAAAGGTCTTTGAGACTAATATCCATTGATCTCTCTTGATCTCTTTCTTGTTCCATATTGGCTAAGTAAATATGAGATTTGTTGCTTGCAAAGATACCAAAGGCTCTTGTCTTGGATTTTAAAGGAGAAAATTTGTTGACATTTGGAAAAGGAGGAATATTATAACCATAAAAGTGAATTAATGATAACATAGTAATAATTCTTACAAGAAGAAGACGCTTCAAGGGGGGCAAAATTCTTTGAGCATACTACCCTCAAATATTGGTTTTTTTTTTATAGTGTAATGATTCTTTGTTCTATCTCATCTATGAAAAGAATATTATATTCCAATTTTCTTAGTATTTTTTTTGTGTGTGAAAGGACATTGCAAATTGAGCATGACACACTTTTTGTGCAAATTGAGCATGCTTTGAATTTTAAAACATTTTTTTTTTCTATCTTCATTGCACACCATTAGATGGTTTAGAACTTTATTAGATTTATTTAATATTGTTAAGCAGAGGCAGAGCTGGAATTTAGAATACTTTATGAGTTCGTGAGTCTTAAGAAAATAGTTAATTGGATTCTTGATAAGTTATTTATTACATATATTGAATGAAATTTTAATTGTAAATATAGAATTAGAGTCAAAATTATTAAATTTTATCGAATCAGTAGGTGAAACTCTGGCACCGCGTCTTATATAATGGATAGAGAGAAGCCTAACCATTGAGTTAGTTTAGTGTTTTAAACCATTCATTTATTGATTTTTAGTCTTTTCAACTCTTAATTGATTAGTCTTTTCACTTTAAACAATAAGGAAAATACAAAAATTGGCCAAACCAACTATTGTCTTTTGAACAAGTTTCAAAGAAACAAAAATAATTAAAAATAAAAAAATAAAAAAATTATAAATTTATAATAATAAAAAAGGACAAACCAAAAAGGTCCTACCGGGAGTCGAACCCAGGTCGCTGGATTCAAAGTCCAGAGTGCTAACCACTACACCATAGAACCTTAGATGCTTAACAAACTTGCTCAATATAGAAAAAGTAAAAACAATTACATCAATTTAAAATCATACTAAATTTTCATTTTTGAGTTTTTTTAATTATATTTTAATGATACGAGGATCTATTCTATATTTTAATGATGAGAATAAAATTTATGTATTTTCTATTTTTTCTTTTCAGATTTTACTTATGAGACTATACTAATTATGTTCATGTTATTACGTTTTTTTATGTACATCTTTGGCTGTCTTTGTTTATGGAATACCAAAAACATTATCATTTTTAAATTGGAATATTTTAATCTTATCTAAGGACTAAGCATATCACTTCAATTTTGATATTCTTCTTATCAACCGAAAGAAAAAGATAATAATGCAGTAAACAATTCTTTAAGATTTCTCAATTATTCCTTGCATTTTATAATTCCCTTAGATAACATTGAAAATAACATTTATCAACCGAAAGAAAAAGATAATGCAGTAAAAAATTCTATAAGATTTCTCAATTGTTCCTTGCATTTTATAATTCCCTTAGATAACATTGAAAATAACATTTATTTACTAAAAATAGAAAAAAGAGCATTTAGATTTTTACAATGGAATTGTTCCTTTTGCTTATTTTATAGCAGCATATGTTAAGTGCTGGCTGAATCTACATTCCATCATAATCAATGTAATATACTAGTTGCTATAGCACCTAGATAGAATATATCTTTTTGTTAGTTTATGATATATAATTATACATTTATTATACATACATACATACATATATATATATATATAGCAATTTTAATTTTAATTTTAATTTAAAGAGGTTTTATGGACCTATTCGTCCAACGCCTAAGCGTACATCTTACACCTCATAATACTACTACACCCAACCTGAAACTCCGTAAATAGTTTTAAAATATTTATTTTTATAAAATGGAAATCAGGATGTCCTTCTTTCAAATTTTGTAAAGATGATCAGTTTTAAACAAATCAAATGAAGTCAGTAGAGACAGAAAAACAATAAATAAAAAAGAGTCAATATAATAAAATATAAATGAGACGCATATCACGAATTCAAACCTTATCACATAGCTCAAATATCTATTATTAAAAACATTCATACTACACCATATTCTCATCACAAAACTCTTAATAAAATATTAAGTAACAAAAACAACATATAAACTTCACTAATTATTATTGGGAAAATTGTATAAAATAGCAAACTATCAATTCAAATTAAATGATATAGTCATAGTTTATTTTATCTGTAATTCGCAGCAAACATTCTATGTTTTTTGCCATCCCATTTGTATACCGAAATGTAATGACCCGAAAGGTCATTTTTTAAAATTTTGAATATTCATTTAACTAGAGTGAATTAATTGATGGTTAATTATTAAATAACTAATTTTAGTTAATGCTTAATGGGTTAAGTTTATAATTAGTTTAATACCACTTGGCCCATATAGAAAAATAAATTATTAGGGTTGAGAATTTTTGGGTCATAATTTAGGAAAAGAAAAAGAGAAAGCAAGAACTCACCTGTGCGGCGAGAGCGAAAGAAAAGTTCGTGGAGGAGCGGCTTGGAAACAAGGAATATTTAGGTATATGCGAAGCTATTTTTTTCCATTCTTGTCAAGATATATGCATATATTATTTACATATATTTATGGACTAGAGGGTATTGATTAAATTATTATGGTTGGCGGATCAACAGTACTAGGTTGGTATGTGTAATTAAATATTAGAGGTATGGTATTAGGTGAATACCATTCGAATTATAATATCCGCTAAAATTGGAACTTAACTCTAGACTTGAAACTTAGAAAATTATGATAGTTGAAATGTTAATTGACATCAAGATTTACGAACTTGATTATAAATTCTAGTGAGCTTTTAGGTCAAGGCTAAACGCATAATAATGTGGCTGTTATTAGTTTCGAAATCTTATTGTGAATATATATTTGAATAGATTGCATTTATTTGAAAGCTCAACGAAAAGGGAAGGCTCAAGTCCGGGAGTGATTGTTCAGTTATTTGAGGCAAGTGGATTTCTAAACCCTTGTTAAGTGTATGAAATTAGTGTATTTCCTTGTAATATGAGTTTGGGGGTAACGAGACTTGGTGATGGCTTGGCTTGTCCATATTGTTGATGTGATGTGTTGAGAATGGTTTGAAAGGCTTGTTGAATCATTGTTGATGTTGTATCATGATTGTGTTGTTGTGAATTGTGCAATGTTATGAAAATGGTCATCTCCTCATTATTTGTGTGAACATGTCATTTGCATTGTTCTGAGACATGGTTGTGACAACTGTTATGTGAATTGAGAAATAATAAGAACTTAAAGAGGATGTACCATTTCGAGGGACGTATCACGCGCCGCGATGGATACTATATTTCGAAGGACGTATCGCGTGCCACGATGGTTACTATTATCGAGGGTCGTATCGCGCGCCGCGATGGATGCATATAGAAATATGTCCCTCATGGGTCCCGGACTGAGAGACAGCGGGTGTGTATCACTAGGTCAGACATGCATCACTATACTTGACATTGCACTCCATTGCATTACACATATTTAGCAATTGCTTTTTGTTTTGGATCACACAAATTTACTGGAAATGAGTTTTTTGTCCTTTTGGAATTGGTAAAGTTCCATCATCAAATCCCATAATTATACAATGAGCTCCTAATTCATTGTGGATTAATACAGTAAATTGTATACAATGAACTAAAGAGCATGAATAATATAAAGTCAAAATAAGAGAAATTATTGGCAAATTGTATTGTGAAGACTTCATTTTTATGTGGTTTTGTATGAGTGAAGTGTTGGTCTTTATATAGTTTTATGATATAAAATTTTATGGGAACAAATTAAACTCTAGAGTAATCATGCTAATATGTAACTATATAGTAATGTTTTTCTTTAAATTAATATTACTAATTATGAAAAAGATTAGGATATGATTCATGTACCTCAGTCAATTATATATATTATTATGGGGAAAAAAGTCGATAAATGTTATTTAAGATTATTCCTCCTATTATCTTTTTAGTTTTAACGTGTCAATCTCTTTATTGTTATCCTCAATTATTCAAGGAAAATGTTTTAAATCATTTGTCTCTGTAATATTGATAAATGGTGGTTCTTGTAATTTTTGTCTAAATATATTTAATTTTAGTTAATAGATATATGTACTTTTGATTCATTTGATTGTGAATTTTCATAAATTTAATGAATTATTAAGTGTTAAGGCGTCTGGTCAATATGTTATGTTAAATTTTAATGTTATGTTGTATTTGGGGATCAGATTATATGTAAATATAAGTATGCTTGATTTAATTTCCAATCATACAAAGATTTTCTTCAACTATTATGACAAAAGGATATTGGATTAAATGTTAAAGATTCTCATCATTTTCACCTCCTCATCGTTCTTAATAACTTCAAATTTCGATTGATGTATCTTTTGTTATGTTGATTTCATTTATATAACATTTAGACAAAGTCGGATGACTTTTTAGTTACAAAAAATCTTGTTTAGTGACTTGTTGTGATTATTAGGCAAAGTTGAATGATTTTTTTTTTGTTATAAAAAATAATTTAGTTCTGTTATATTTTAACAAAATTGAGTGATTTTAATATTATAAAAAAAATAGTATAGTAGCTTTACTGTAATAAAATAAAAGTTAAGTAATTATATATTAAATTATTTTTTTGTTTTGTTTTCAGTTTCTTTTTAAAAAAAAGAGCCCCTACGTTTCCAACTTAATATGCCAATCTCTTTACAACAATTCCTTATTACATGATATTTTATGTTAATGCACAAATAATTATTTTTAAACTTCTTTTTTGGAAGTACCAATTAGTGGTGTTCATGATTCGGAGTTGATTTTTGGTTAAATCAAAATCAAATCACTTTAATAGATATTTTAGTTATGCAAATCAATTTTAATTATAATACATACTTATTGGTTTGATTCAATTTATTTTTAAAAAAATCTATTGATACAAAATTATATAACACATATTTATCTTTCTTATTTTTATTACATTTGAAAAATATTTTTTTTATTCTTAATCAAGTGTAACCCCTTTTCCATTTTCTCTTCCTTTATTCCCATTTTTATATATATAAAA
>JAJOOO010009321.1:0-12500 GCA_029582685.1 Solanum piurae | reverse complement strand
TCGATGTCATGAAAGGACACATTGTGCTTCAATTCTTTTATCATAACTGTCCTTGAAGGATGCTTTACTAATGAGGTAGGAACTTCTGGATAACCAATTAAATCAGGTATACACATCCTCTCTCTCCCTTTCGGAGGAAAAGAGGCCTCCACAACTACTACATTCCTAATGACCACATCAGAACATTTAAGAGCCTTTTGCTTTCCTTTTTTGGACTGCAAAAGCCAAAATATGGTAAGTGGAAACTAGAATGTGAAATTAGCTGTTCAAATCAAGAGCCTACACTGCCACCATTTTGTTTCTCAAAATAAAGACATTTAATCCACAGCAGAACAAAGTTGGTGCTGAACATATCATTTTGTGCAAGCTGTGTGAAGAAGCGATGCAAAAACAAAATGCACAGAGGAGCATACTTCCATAAGACCATAAGAAAGTCAAACCGTGACATATTATCGGGTTTAGCCCCTCAAGTTGAACATATAGAGGATGTATTGCTAAATAATGGCACCCTTTGTTTGTACCAGTAACACATATTTTTAACAACATTTAGTTGTTAAAATTGGTATAACATTAAATCAATTTCAGTTTTGCATCTATTCATTAAACAACAGGGTAGTAGAGCACTAGAGTCTAGAGCTACACTACGTTCAAGTGAAAGATCTAACTTCAGTCCCTACACCTCGAACCATCTCCTTGAACAAGCATAACCAAGGTACATCAGCACTGTCTGTTTTCCTGCTGAAGTGCAGCTCATTTCATATTGGTCAAAAAAATACGTGTCTTTATCTTGTTTTTAATTTATTTTATTTCTGTTTTTCTTTTCCTTTTTCTTTTTTTGCTTGTTCTTTTCTTTCCTTTTTGTTTTTAATTGATCTATAATTTATTTATTTTTACAACTATAGGAAGTCGAGAACACAGCCCTGAAAGAAAATGGTCAAAGACCAGAATACTGAAAACATACCTCAAAATAAATGTGTGCAACTTTATAGTTAGTTGATATGACACTTGGAAACACAACCTTTGTAATAGCCCCACAACCCTTGAAACCGTCACAGATATCCTGTTCTGTAGCTTTTACATTCACAAACTTTATAGTCATTTTGTTTTCATCTGATAAGTTTTCAGATAAAGAGGCATCCTCATCCTTGTTCAGGTTACCCTTTTCCCTCAAAGATGTAATCTCTTCAGTTTCTATTGACTTGAAGAAATCACGAGGTGCAGTATTCCTGATCTCTGTTCTTTCATCACCAGGGTTGAGATCTTCAACGACTTCGCTAGATATCCCACCCTTCTTTCCAATCACACCCTGAGATGAAGTCTTTTTTTTTTTCCTGTCAGTTGACTGCTTGTTAGTTTGTGCTTGGGTGCTGTTACTTGCCTTTCTTTCACTATATCTGTCAACAACAATTTCCTCAGGTCTAACAACAGAATGATTCTGAGGAGGGAGCACCCTAATACATTCTATTAAGCCCTTTATGTCGCCACTCTTGCAGAAAGTATTCTGAGAAGTTTCATTAAGGTGCTCAAACTCTCTAGGTACAGATTTTTCATTCTTTGGGGCAACAATCTGATTGATTGCTCGATGATCGGCCTTCATGTGAGAAGAATTATTGGAGACTGATGAAATTTCGTCCATTTTGGTATTAGAAAGTGAGATCGGAATAGAGATGTCTTTGGCTGGAAAATGTTCATTTGCAGGGGAAACTGATGAAATTTCGTCCAATTTGGTATTAGAAAGTGAGATCGGAATAGAGCTGCCTTTGGCTGGATAATGTTCGTTTGCAGAGGAAACAGGTTTTTTTACAAGAACATCCCGCCATTTGTTGGTTGTTTCACTCAGTAAGATACTATTAGAACATTCGACCTGCTTGAGATTGGATGTTCTGTTATAAAAAACTGACATAATGTCTGGTATTACTTCCTCATTTGGCATTTGGCCATTCTGAGCCTCCAACTCTGGTTCATTATTTCCTTTTTCCTGAGAAACATCTACTAAGCTGGCAACCCTCTTTGAGACACATGATGAATCAGAGGTATCCCTCCGTCCATGTTTTAAATTTGACGAAAATTTGAACTTCTTCATAATGTCCTCCTCCTGGCTTTCAGATGCAGTTGAACCATATTTATTTGCAGAAATTCTATGTGATGTCCTAGGTATCTCAATTTGCATCTGATGTTCTACGATACATGAGTCCTCAGATTTTGACAGGATCTCTTTGCCAGAACTGATTTGTACACTTGATGATGCTTCCTCAGCTAGCAATTGTTCTCTCTCTTTCTTAACTAACTTTGAATGATGGAAATCATTAATCAGTTGAACACCGTCGTTGGAATCGGCTTTTCCGCAGATAGATGATGCACCAGACATGTCATTTACCCTGTAGTCGGTGCTTCCTTCACATTCTTTTGAAGAGATATTTAGCAATTCATCAGTCACAACTGTATTTGAAGTGTTTTTCATATTAACAATCTCAACAGCTATAAAAGAAGACAGAGATGTTTTACTGTCAACATTTTCTTCCATATTAGTTATAGATGTCTTTTCTGAATGAATTGTAATCTTAAGATTATTCATAGTTCCACTATCATGACTACAAGCAGACACAACATTATCAGAATCCTTAAGATCAGAAGTGGAAGTTAACGCATGAGCGCTACTGCTCTTCTGCTCCAAAATATTTCCAAATATCTTCTTTTTAGTTATTTGAAAGGTCGCTACCAAACTATTCCACGGATCTACTTCCTTCTGGACACGTGTTTCTCTAGGAAAGACCTCTTCATTTTCAGTCATATGCCTATAACAACAATGATCCGAGATATGTTTCAGAACAAATGAGATATTAGAGGATAAACTTGTTTAAGAAATAAAAGTTTGCTCATTGTTTCGAAATGGAAAAAACAGATACACAGGCACTCAAATACACAAAATACTGTCGACTTTTGCAAGCTGAAGAATCTATATTATCAAAAACAGAGAGGAAAAAAGAAGAAATAAGAAAAGAAGCACCCTGTAAATATAACTCTACTGCATAGACTGGTGTAAGCCAAAGAACTGAAAAAGCAACTGATCTGCATGAAATTAGTCCATCACTAGTATGATATCCATTTCACATCTCGGAGTATGCTACAAAATCTCAATTTACCTTCTAACTTAGTTTTAGAAAATTGCACTCTCTACTTTTAGATACCCAACATTCATGTCCACAGTTAAACTGCAACATATTTCATCATAATGATCTCCACTGTGCAGTTATGGCAGTTAAACAATCTCAGTTAATAGCTACTTCGTAGGCATGTATTCCCAAAGGAAGATCGCCCTGACCTTTTGAAGATGAGACATCATTTACAACCTATTTTGCTCGGATACGGATGCGGATATCCGATATGGGTGTAGATCTAGAGGTCGAATTCATCATCAAATAAATTTTAGGATTCGGGACTACGAACTGAAGTACAGGTGCAAGGATATGGCTAATAAGTATATATTACAACATATAAGTCGTAATGCAAGTATACATTTTGCACAAATAAAACTCTAAATCAAACCAAATACTCAATTAACCGATAATTCTTGGCCATATCTGTAGTTAAAGCACACGAGTTAGGTTGACCAAATCAATGCGGATTCTACACCCAAATCGTGTTGGATTGACACTCAACACGAATGGGCAGGGATTTTGAAGATTCTGAGCAACATGATTATAGCAACTACACATCAATCCCAAACTTGGATCCAGCTATATGAATCCTCAAAATCCATTATGCTTCAGTTGGACATGTTTCATTCCAATGTCAGATTTTATTTTGCAAGACATATTGGCAGCATTAGAGGTCCTCTACACTTCACGTACAAATATCTAACAAACTGACACCACACCTTATGTAAGTGTACTAACACTATTGAACCTCATTGCATATATGAATTCTCTTCTTAGTTAAATCCACATAGATTCAAAAAGATAGCATATCATTGAGACAACTACCCTTCATGTGACTTTAGCTATATCTTGTCCTTTTTTTTTAACACCATAATGTTGCACTAAAGTACTGGTGCATCCGGCGGTCAATGTAGGATATAGTCAAGCCATCTCATTCTCATTTATTATCTTTGTGTTCTACTTGTACCGTCTGCCTCGGGTGTGATTATTTCTAATTTTGTACAAGTACGTGTCCATCTTAAAATCTTATTTTTATGCTTCATCAGAAAACATCTTATTCGTTGATAATCATCTTGTAGATATTGTTGTGCAAATGCATACTTAATAAGCAACTAATAATTTTGAGGACATTACTTATATTATCATCAAGTTTCAACCAAATAGTTAAGCTCAAAATGTAGCTAAAGGTGCATACTCTTTCTAATTAAGAGATCTTACTTCTTTTCAGCTATCTCCACATCCGTGGCTTTCAGCTGCTCCACCACTTCTGATTTCTTCAACGGCTGTGAAATTTCACCCTTACCATTCACGGAAGAACACCATCTTCTACATTCTGTAAATAGGAACTAGCTGCATTAACACACACAATTGAAAAGAACAGTACTCCTCAACCCTCCCTCCCTAAAACCAAAAGAAAAGACCAAGAACAGCATTTTACAACCAAAATGATAAAAGACATAAAAAAAATTCCAAATGGGTATTAGATAAACTACTTATTCACTCTTCTACATTCAGTAAATAGGTTCATTAACACACACAAGTGATAAAATCAATACCCTTCAACCCCCATCCACCCCACACCCAACATTTTGAGACCAAATGAAAAAGATTCACTTTGTTCCAAATTGGTATCTGATAAACTACTTATTCACTCTTCTACACTCTACAAATAGGTTCATTAAACACAAGTGATAAAATCAATACTCCTCAACCCCATCCACCCCACACCAACATTTCGAGACCAAAAGGAAGAAAAAAGATTCACTTTTTCCAAAGTGGTATCTTATAAACTACTTATTCACACTTCTACATTCTGCAAATAGGTTCATTAACACATACAAGTGATAAAATCAATACCCTCAACCCCATCCACCCCACACCCAACATTTTGAGACTAAAAGAAAGGAAATAGATTTAGTTCTTCCAAATTGGTATCTGATCCACTACTTATTCACTCTTCTACATTCTGCAAATAGGTTCATTAACACATACAAGTGATAAAATCAATACCCCTCAACCCCATCCACCCCACACTAACATTTCAAGACCAAAAGAAAGGAAAAAGAATCACTTTTTTTCCAAATTGGCATCTTATAAACTACTTATTCACTCTTCTACATTCTGCAAATAGGTTCATTAACACACACAAGTGATAAAATCAATCAATAACCCCTCAACCCCATCCACCCCACACCAACATTTCAAGACCAAAAGAAAAGAAAAAGATTCACTTTTTCCAAATTGGTATCTGATACACTACTTATTCACTCTTCTACATTCAGCAAATAGGTTCATTAACATATACAAGTGATAAAATCAGTACCCCTTAACCTCAATCCACCCCACTCCCAACATTTTCAAACCAAAAGAAAGGAAAAATACTCACTTTTTCCCAAATTGTTATCTGATAAACTACCTACTCATCTGCCTAATTCTACGAATAGAAGAAAAAAAAGTTCACTTTTTCAATAAAAAACAAGTGAAATAATCACACCCCAACTCAATACAGAATCAAGAATCAACATTATGAGGTTAAAATGAAGGGAAAAAGATAATTTTTCTCAAGTGGGTATTTGATAAACTACCTACTGTGTTGATTAACGGTCGCAATTTGAGTGAAAGAAGACGAGAGATGGACATTTTTGCTCTCCCCTCTCTTACCGGTAGAGAAAAGCAACAGCAGAGGGTTTTGGCGAGGTTTTAGGATACTCAGAACAATGTTACACAAGTAAATATTATGAACTACCTAAAATACCCTTCTTGCTTAATTGGTCTACAAAATATTTTTCTTCACTACCAAACACATATCAAGTATTTTGTTGTTTTGCCGTTGTTATTGTTCATTTAAAGTTATATTTACCTGCGTAAAAAAATTAATTATATTTCTAACAACTCAAATATGCTTTGATTGAAGTTAGGCTATATACTAATTTGATGTCTAAAATTGTTTTGTAGTGGCTAGATGCATCCAAAAAAACTAACAATAAATACAAGTTAAACATCGTATCGTAACCTTCGGGATGATCCGACGATTTGGGCTTGAAATTTTCATATTGGAGATCTCAAGTTCAAAACCTGAGTTTGCCTTTTGAATCGAGCTCTTCGCATTGAGCTTGCCTAGTGCGGATTACCTCTGAAAACTCATTTCATACAAAAAAAAGTATATCATATCCTAACAAAGTTTCCATGGAATTGTGACACATGACATGACATAATTTGGAGAGCAAAAAAATTAAACTCATGGGCAAACATTATTAGCTAAAATTTCACAAAATCCATAAAATTGATGTGCACCACTTAATATTATTTTCGCTTTTCGAATATATAAAATAAGCGAGCTTGACTCACTTAACTTGAATAAGTCACACATAGGTAAATAAAATTTCTTTTTATAAAAAAAACTCTATGTTTTAATTGATTTGAATATTTACGTGCTTGACATTGATTTCTTTTATTCTTAAAATCGAAAAAGTAAAAACAAAAAAGATATAAAACCCATATATAAATCTAATAATCATAAAAATGCAAAATATAGAAACTACACCCCTAAAATTCGAAGTTGTTAGTACAAGAGCCTCTTAGTTTAGAATATACAAGTTTGAAATAAGCTAATACAACCACTGACTCAAACTCCTTCGTGAACTCCACTATCACACGGATCAAGACCTACACCCGAAAAGAATGCAACAAGTGTAGTATGAGTACATAAACAACGTATAATATCATCAAAATAGTGACGAGGTTTGATTGCTGAAAACACTAGCATTAGTATTAGACATGTATAAACATTAATGATCCGGGATGGCTCAGTTGGTTTGGAGGGTGGTTATCCACACGGATGACTCGGAATCGATCCCCCTCAATGCCTTCTGAGTCGAGTCTGTCGCATAAGGCTTGTCTAGTACCGTTTACATCCCCTGTGTAGCTTGCAGGCTATTACACAGTGGGGGGTTTACCGTGCGCACAAAGTGCTCACTCGAAGGGTAGAGGCTGTGGCAGAGGTTGTAGCGGCTGCGGATTATCCTGGAGTTCCAAAAAAAAAAAACAAGTTAATGAACAATAAAGGTAGAAAAGCTCAACTTTCAACAAATAAGTTTTCCATAAATATGCTATCAGTATACACATGTATTTCAACAGGGGTGTCCGCGAGTTGTGACACATGGTGGGACTCGTGAAGTTCATATACCCGCCTGAAACTTCTCATCGGGCATGTATCACTCCGTCCAAAACAATATGAATATCAATCAACCATATCAAACGATTCGTCAGACAAAAATCTAATGAATCATCACAGAATGTTAAGTGTGGATGATCATATATATCAAACTGTACAAAAAGTGAACCTAGGCAACTCAAGTATCACAATGTATGAGATATGCAGAGTGATGCATTTAACAAGCAATCAATTTTTATTTTTGTTGAGGAACAGATAACTGTGTATTCACAAAATTCCATCATCCAAACAATGATAAGAGTGAGCACTTACATCCCATAGGGTAAAAAACAGAAGGCCATAAGAACTAGTCTATGGAGCTTTACAATTTCCCTATAAAATCAACAAAAAGTTCTATATCCCCACCATATCCTGGTTACACAAAAAATATAGAAAACTAAGGCAATTCATTCTGATTTTAACTAATTAATTTGTATATATCACCTGGTACCCGCATAGGCGTTTGTCACCTCGCCTATATGGTAGCCCCTTATCCCACACACTTATTATCATTATTTTTGAAAATATCTCTCAATCGGAGTCTAAAAGATCTTAACTTACTGCAATCTGAAGAACCGTAAATTATAAAACTGTCTTCCCTTTGTCAGAGCCTCTGAGCGCTCCCAATCTATCAAATACGAGTTCTACATAAATATACGAGTCCATTGATACCCATATTGACAAGAAATGAACCAATCAAAAAATCAACTGCACATCATACTACCAGAACTACTAAGCTCATAATATTGCAAATTTATGCTTAATAAGCAACTAATATTTTTGGGAACCACACTCATATCATCATCAAATTTCAACCAAATATTTTAGCTCAAAATGCAGCTAAGGGCTCGTAAGCATTTATAATTAAGAGACCTTGTTGGAACTCATGATCACCGACTGGCAGTACCAAGAATGAAGAAAGCGAATGAAGAAGATGAGCTTTATTCGGACACGGGTTGAGGGCCTAATTTTGGAATAAACGTCTCTTGGGCCTGATATTTTATCTTTGGGTTTCATCCCATCTGAAGCACACAAATGCCATTTCAGCAGCCCATTTCAATATACAGCTTTGCTTATATTATTTCACATTGTATAGGAAAAGACTCTTTAGATTATTTTAGAATAGGATGAGCTGTAAAGTATATGGTCAGAGTTGGTTACCTACTCCTTTGAATTTTACATTCTAGTCTTACTTTACATGGATAAGTAAGCAACTCTTTGTACAGTTGAAGGGATATTTTTTTGCTTGGTACAGTGAGAAAATAGAGAAAATTTCCCAAATAATTCTTCAAGATTTCTTTGAAATCTTTCAGACCTTACTTCTCTTCAGATATCTTCACAACCATGGCTGTTGTTCCACCACTTCTGATTTCTTCAACGACTGTGAAATTTCAATCATTCACTGAAGAACACCATCTTCTACATTCTGTAAATAGAAACTAGCTCCATTAACACATACAATTTGAAGAAAAAAAACAATACCCCTCGACCTCCATCTAGCCACACCTCGAAAAAAGATAATCAGGAACCAACATTTTGAGACCAAATGGATATCTGATGGAACTACCTATTTATCTGCCTAATTCTACGGATAGAAACTAGGTCCCTTTTTCAATAAATGCAAGTGAAATAGTCACATCATAAATTCAACCCTTAACCCAACACCAGAATCAAGAATCAACATTACGAGGCAAAAATGAGGGGGAAAGACAAAAAATTCAAGTGGGTATTTGATGAATTACCTGCCATGTTGATCAACGATCGCAATTTGGGTGAAAGAAGACGAGAGATGGACATTTTGCTCTCCCCTTTCTCACAGGGAGATGAAGCAACAGCACAGGTTTTTTTTTTTTTTGCTAGGTTTTAGGATAGGGAAAAGATACACTAGACTATGACCAAATCTCAAGACACACCTTAACAAAACTAAGGTCTTATTATCCTGAACCCATTTTTTTGGTAATTTTGTGCATCTTTTTTGCTTACGTGGCATTCAAATATCTCTCACGCGCCTCAAATGTCACGGAGTGTGCCACGTAACAAAAAAGGTGCACAAAATTACAAAAAAAAAAAGTTCAGGGGTAATAGGACCTTAGTTTAGATAAGATGTGTCTCTGAGATTTTGATCATAATCTAGGAGATACTTGTGTCTTATCCCTTTACTCAAAAATCAGAACAATGATAAAGACAAGTAAATGTAATGAACTATCTAAAAATACCCTTCTTGCTTAATTTGTCTTATTTAATTTATTATTGATAAAAAAAATCAAATAAAATTGGTATAATCTTTGTTTGGGAGGTAATGTTTGATAATCTCAATAAGTATGATGATTTCTTTTTATTATATCAAATTATTGATTTAATGTTTTTGTTAATTTTCTTCTTAAACGACCGTTTAAATATTTCAATTTTGTTGTATTTTCATGTGCAAAAGTCCATAATTAGGAAGCAATGAAAGTTCATTTATCTTTTTGATTGTGAGTAAATAGCTTATTTAAAAAATATAGTATATCTTATGATTTTGAGAGTTACGAGCTTGAAAGCATATAATAACGAAAGATTGTAGTTGATTATGCGGTTTAAAGTGAGCAGGTGAATTGAGTAAAGGGATTTCAAAATACAAGCATGTTACATTTGCAGTATATCTCATGATTTTGAGAGTCACGAGCTTGAAAGCATATAGTAACGAAATATTGTAGTTGATTATGCGATTTGAAATGTGCGGATAAACTGAGTAAAGGGATTTAAAAATACAAGAATGTTACATTTGTAATTTAAACTAATAATAGAAAGTAATTTTAGTTAAACTTTTTTTTATCATTACACTAAAAGTTCAAATCTGTTTTCTCATTGGAAGCCTGACCACGTTGTTTGTTTCTCTAGGGACAGACTAATGTTCGGTTAGTAAACCATATAATATGCATGGATGTATGGCATAGTAGAATGTTGGCTGAACCCATCGATGATCCCCTAAAGTTGAAATCAATTTTCACTTAGACACTTCAGAGTTTGGTTCATTTTAGACATTTTATGGCATGTCTCACTGTGTCATTTTGACACTTCTTTAACAATCAGCAAAGTTAAAAAATGTGTGTTATTCACTCGTGGATGAGATGGCATGATGACAAATTAAGAGAAGACATGTGTCAATTTGGTTAAAAAAATAAAAAATTAATTATAAGAAGAAAGAAAAACCATTTAAACTTATATTTTAAAAATATTTCAATAAGAAAAGACTTCATTTTCTAGGAAGTCATTTCAATGACTCATATCTAAAAAATATCGTCGGAAAATGGAGTTCCGCCGGAAAAATTGAGGAGATTTAGATCCAAATTTTTTTTAATGACGTCTCATATTTTCTTTTATAACTAATAATTCTAATTCTAAATAAAATATGTTTTGGCGGAAGAGAGGGAGAGAGAGAAAGATAGTAACAAAAATGGTGGATCTCCATCTTTTCCGGTGAGGTAGTGATGTTATTTTTTAGATCTGATTTTTTTTTAAAAAAAAATAACATTTGTAAGTTAATTCAATCAGTTTATGATTCTTTTTGTTTTACTCAAAATCAGTACATAATGGTGGTGAAAGGTGAAGGAGAAAGAGGGAAGAAGAAGAAGAAGAAGAGAAAAAATATTATTTTTCACAAAAAAAAAAATGCTTTCTACACGCTGAAAATCAGTGCAACACACGCACTTTGTCAATTCAGTAAAAAGTGTCAAAATGACACAGCGGGACATGACATGAGGTGTCTAAAATGAACAAAGCTTAGTTAAGGTGTTTAAGTGAAAGTTGGTGCCAACTTTAGGGGGCCACCGATGGGTTCAGCCTAAAATGACGTACTAAATGTATTTGTGCATGTTTATATGTATGATAAATTACATGTGAGCTGAACCCATCGATGACCCTCTAAAGTTGGCACCGATTTTCACTTAGACACTTCAACTGAGCTTTTTTCATTTTAGACACCTCATGGCATGTTCCACTATGCCATTTTGACACTTCTTTAACAATCAGCAAAAGTTAAAAAAATGTGTGTTATCCACTCACGAATGACATGGCATGATGACAAATTAGGAGAAGACATGTATCAACTTCGTTTAAAAAGTAAAAATTTAATTATAAGAAGACGAAAGAAAAAACCATTTAAACTTATATTTTAAAAATATTTCAATAAGAAAAGACTTCACTTTCTAGGAAGACATTTCAATGACTCATATCTAAAAAAATTCATCAAAAATTGGAGGAAAATTTGAGGAGATTTAGATCCAATTTTTTTTCAATGACGTCTCATATTTTCTTTTATAACTAATAATTCTAATTCTAAATAAAATATGTTTTGGCGGAAGAGAGGGAGAGAGAGAGAAAGACAGTAACAAAAATGGTGGATCTCCATCTTTTCCGGTGAGGTAGTGATGTTATTTTTTAGATCTGTTTTTTTTTTATAAAAAAAATAGTTTTTGTAAGTTATTTCAATCAGTTTATGATTCTTTTTTAATCTTTTTCAATGAGTATACGATTCTTTTTGTTTTACTCAAAATCAGTTCATATATAATGGTGGTGAAAGGTGAAGAAGAAAGAAGGAAGAAGATGAAGAGAAATAAAAAAAAAAATCACAAAAAAAATATTTTTTTTCACAAAAAATATGTTTTCTATGCGCTTAAAATCAGTGCAGCACACGCATTTTGTCAATTCAGTAAAAAGTGTCAAAATGACACAGCGAGACATGACATGAGGTGTCTAAAATAAACAAAGTTTAGTTAAGATGTCTAAGTGAAAGTTGGTATCAACTTTAGGGGTCATCGATTGGTTCAGCCTGCATCATTACATGCATTCATCTTTTTATGAAAGACTTATTCCTAAATTATAAATGAAGGTCGTTGATGCATACTTGATTATTATGATTCACCACTTAATCCATTGTATAATTATTATTTTTTAATGCTAAATTGCTTTCTAAGTTATTTCATTTCTTAAGTAAAATCGTCAACTTCTAATGTAAAAGTGACGTCAAATTATGTCAACTTTCTTTACGTATGATTTATAAAATTTCTAGAACTTTAAATTTGTTTTTCCAAAATAAAAATTAAAAATGACAATTGAAGGTTAATTGGGGGGGGGGGGGGGGGGGGGAG
>JAJOOO010009320.1:0-92954 GCA_029582685.1 Solanum piurae | reverse complement strand
TTATTAGTCAATGATACTATAAGAGTATATATATACTCTTATAGTATCATTGACTAATGAATAGTTTCTTAACAACAAACCTTAATGATACCAATACAGTATATATATACTGATTTAGTATCAATTCAACAAAATTATCAGCCTTAATGATACCAATACAGTATATATGGGTATATATTTGTAATTATTTTACTTTTATGGGGTATTTGCTTATTTTCCCCTAAAAAAAATTCCAATATCAAATCCTTGAAGATGGTAAAGCCCAACGTTCTTCTGTAGGATACATTCAAAAGGCTTGAGCATGAGTGAGATATTTGAATGAAAAAAAAGATTGATAGCCCATTGTGAATTATGAAGAAGAAACAGATACCAAGACAACACTTGACCAACGTGAGTATTGGCATGCATATGAAACATATACTCTTATTTTATGAATGTATTAGTATATATTTGATACCAGATACATGTATCTAGATAACTGTATCAACTTATTTTTCTCTTTAGAAGTATGTATTATGCACAAATACAGTGTATACATCATTGTATACTTGATACGTAATACTACAAGATAGAAGATACATGTATCTAGATAAATATGTCTTCTATCTTGTTCAATTTGATATTGTGAAAGACAAATTCATTGTATAGTACTAGAAATAGATACATGCATGTATGGTATGAAACATATACATGTATGGTATAAAAAGAAGATACACAAACATACTTATGTATCAAATATCCGGACAAGAGACGAGAGAGGTGAGAGGGAAAAGGTGTCACGAACTGTATCTCAAATATAACCTCTTAGCGAGTGACATACAATGTATATTTGATTAAAATAGGAGAGAGGTCAAAGTAAGAGGAGCCATGAGAGAGGCGAGAGAGAAAGAAAAGAGGAGAGACACGATCTATAGTTATTTAAAGTATCATTGCATAACGTAATTCCAAAATATACTATCGTATTTTGTGAAATTTCCCCTATATATTCCTCTTGCGTAAATAAACTAAGGAAAACCAAGAGATATAAAACGAGCCCAAAGTTATTGGGCTTCTAATGTGGCTTGTGACATAATGTCTAGCCCAATATCTATATGTAAGCTTAAGGAATTTACCAAGTGAGACAAAATGTCTCAACATTTCAATTTTAATACTTATGAAATATAAAAGAATAACTAAAAGTATAAATCACAAGTGACATAGGAAAATAAATTCATTGAATTGAATAGGACTAGAAATTGAACAGTAGCTCTATGATAAAATTATCATCCTATGGCAATCTAAGATAACTGACTTAATGAGTTCGAGTTTGAATCAGAACTATTGGGTTCATGTAAACTTAATGTGCATATCTCCATAATTCATTATACACTTTACCTACCTAAGTTATCACTGAATTGATCAAATAATTATTCCTAATCCACAACTATTTATATTTGTTTAATGAATTTTTAAACACATATGCAAAGTTCGAATAAAAGCAACTACATTTCATCCAAATTATATGGAAAAAGAAAATTGTGTCTAGTAATTGGCTGCATCAATATGTAACACGTGATTAAATCATGTGCTACTAGATAGCTTTTTAAGTACTAAGCGTATGGTTATTTCACATCGAAAGATAAGAATTAAGATACATGAAATTTTTTGTTTTTACTTTTTATTTCTTGCAGAATTTTTCCTTCTCATCTTTCACATCACAATATTATATTATTTATAATATATAAATTTTAGAAAAATAGAATAAGAAGAGAAGTAGGACAAGTAAGATGAGCGATAAATGCGGCGAAAACACATGTGAAAATGTCCAAAAAATATGACATCCCCAAAGATCCCCTATATCTCTATTTTCTTGGTTCCATTAAAATCATCTCCGATCCATTTCTATTTTACTCTCCATTTTTTATATTTGGAGAGTAAAATAGAGAATAGATTTTCCAACCACTCTCTATTCTTCAATTATAGAGAGGTACTTTGGAGTTTATTTTACTTTTTGATTATTATAATATTATTTCTATTATATTATTAATTGAGTCTTTATCATTTGTAATGATTTTCTAATGTAATATAACATTTAATAATATATTATTAATAAGTTACTATTTCCGCAAATTAATAATTTTTCTATTTTATTTTTTAAAAGAAATGGTCACTTTAAATATGTAATTTAAAGATTTTAATATTATTTATATTATATAAGATTATTAATTATGTCTCTAATATTTGAATTATTTTCCAAGTAATATAACATCTAAAACATATTATTGATAAGTATACTACTTCCAACCCGCATTAACAATTTTTTTAATTTAATTTTTTAATTTGTTTTTGTCATTTTAAATATGTAAATTTAGATTATAATTATTTTCATTATGAAGTATGCACAAAATTTACATGATAATTCAAACAATCGACTTTTATGTTATAGTGCTAAATTATTAAACTACACTTTTTAAAGAGCATGAAAATATTTGATGCAATAGTTCAAAATGGAATAGGGGAAGTAAATTAGTACACGAAATAATTGGATACAAGATGAAATTGTTAATTTAAACAATTTTTAGCTACACATAAAAAATAAGGACAAAAAATGCTCATTTTGAACTCCGTTATACATTAATAGAACATTTATGAGAGTAATGTAATAATCTTGAAAGTTGAGTATTTATGTGAAATTTAAAATAAATTTTATGATAATACAATATTTCTTATGCGATTATATATCATCAATGATTTCACTTTTATTTGAATTGTTCTTAATATGTATTATATATAATATTTATTGCAATTTATGTTATTTAGAAATTTAGAATAAAATATAATTTTATATTAAATGAAGAATTTGATAAAAAAATATTGTATTACATAAAGATTATAGAGTGATTATTTGCAAAAAGAAGAAATGATTTATATTATGAAATAAGAAAATAAGAATGAAATAGAAATACTAATATAATATTGAGGAGAGAAAAAAAGATTTTTTTTAGAGAATAAAATAGAGAATTGGGTTGGAGTTGGTTGTCTGAAAAAAATAGAGAACTCTATATTTGGAGAGTAAAATAGAGGATAGGGTTGGAGATGCCCTTATTAGCTCCCATACAATGAAGTTTGAAAAGTCGGAGACTGAGTTAGTGTTTGATTATAGAAATAAATATATATGTATAGAATTATATTATATTATTGTAAAATCTCACTTATTTCTCAGCCAGAGTTGCAATTAAATTACTAATATTTAATGGGATATCGAGGGACGTCCAAACTAATATGAGGTGTAAGGTAAATTTATACGAGTTGAAAGAGTTTTGGAATAATATGAGTAAACCTACGGATGAAATTCTTGATCCTTATTCATTTTCTATCGCATATTAAAAAAAAAATCAATATAGATGACAACGAGATAGACAAAAATAAAAGAGATCAAACATAAAACATTTTAACGAAGGAGGATGAAAAAAGTGTCATCTAGCCATTGAAAGGATGTTCCTAATGTTAGAATAATTATCATGGATTGTTGGTTATTAAACATTTTAATATTATTTTATATTAAAGTAGCTTTCTTATTTGTGACTTAATGCTGCCTAACCATTTTTTTGGTCATGTTAATGCCAATTATTCTTGGCTTTATTGGCAGATGTCATATATCCTAATAACGTTCCAGTGACCGTTGTGATCAACATCTTGGGCAGTTTTGCATTTGCACGTTAGAGGCATTGATTACCCCTCTCATTATCCATTCTTAATTCCTCCATTATTCTGGTAACCTATATAAATCCTAAGATCATTATCTTCACTATTTACTACACTATTTATATTTCTATTCATTGTTAGGAAGACTTCTTCTAGTATAAATAGTGGTGGTCTTCATTTGATTTGTGAGATACAACACACAACATACACAAGAAAATATAGAGTACATAAAATTTGTCAAAAAATAAAGTTTTTATTAATTAAAGGGAGGTGTTCTTTTTTATGAAGCTTTGGACTCAACTCTTGTACTTTCTAATATGACCTCTTTTCCAATATTTAATCATCATTAACTACTTATTAATAAAATAAAGTAGTAAGAGAGTGCTAATGGGATATTGAGTCACTAGGCTCAAAACACAAGAAGAGAAAAGAAGGGCAGATGGAAGAAGATGAGGGGTGTTTGTTTCACTAGTCATTGTCAGCCTTTTCAGGGCATCATGCATGCCCTCAATTCTTCCCAATTTTCAAGTTTGAATGCTCTGATAATATTCAATTGAAAATAAATAAAATAGATATAATATGTTAACATGACTTTTATTTTTTTAAATTTACATAATTAGATATTTAAATTTACATAAAACTAAATAAATAAATAACACACATATTCTATATGCCGTTTTACAAATTAGTTAAAATATATCTTACCTGAATTGTCACATAGAGCACCAAAGTTTTTCCAAAATTTGAATTAATAGTGTCAAATTGGATCACTTTATAGGAGTTGATGCATTCAAATTTTTTTCAAAAAACAAACATAATTTTATTGATAAATACTCCTCTTTGAATTTTCTCAGTGATTTATGGATGGTGAATAATGTATATCTCAAACATAGAATGGTTGGACCTCTTTGTGATTTATTTAATCTCCATATAAAGATAATTTATAAATCTTCTTGAAGTATTTAACTTTAGAGAAAAATCAAGTTACGTTTTAATTTTTTTATAAATATTTCATGAAATTATTAAAATTTCAATATGATATGTTCAACTAAAACAAAACTAAATTCGATTATCCTAAATGATCTTCATATAAGAAATAAAAAGAGTGTCACGTACCATTGACCATAGGCAATACCATTAATTTCTAGTTGAGAGCTAATGCTTTCAAGAATAGGTAGATACGCATTTATTGCTTTCGAATTATATAATATAAACAAATGTATTTTTATTTATTTTTATCTCTTAGAATTAATTATAAGCCATAAAAGCTGTGGAATTTCCTTGAATGTTTACTTGTGAATTAAATATTGGAACTGTTCTTTTAACATTGCTATCATCAGAATAGGAACAAACAATCTTTTTCCACACAATTCAATGAAATTTCTTGGAAAGTTCCAACTATTTGTAAGACCTTCCAAAGTTTTTTAAGGCAATATGGATTTAAAAAAATGTTTAAAAAAAAAAATTTGGAATTACAATAAAAAAACACAACTTATTTTAATTGTGGAAGGACAATGTCCTCCACAACCAAAGAATCTTCTTTGCAAAACAAATGACTAGTGACAAGAAATCTCAACCCACACAAGTTGAAATATTGGAACAAAATCATGTGTATTTTCATCCTTCTCTTTTTCTTTTGTAAAGTTTTCATTGTTTAATAATCCTCAAATTAATGGATACATAAATTTTAAGCAAGTCCTAAAAGATGGTTTATCATAATTAGTCAGAAAGTTAGGCTAATGACAGTTGGCTTTTAAATTTGGCTGCTACTTTAAATGCACTGTAACCCTAGGTAGTTTGTGGCCTATTTCAACCGCTCTTTAATTTTAATTTTTCACGTGACAAGATTAATATCAGAAGATTAAATAACATATTGGCTAATTCTATAAATCTTTAGTTTAAAATTATAAAATTCAAAAAAATTCTCCATATTTTTAAATTATATGTCGAATCATAAAACAAACAAACAAATTAAAACGGAGGAAAATATTACAAAAGTTGAATACATAAGCATAATCTTCTTGAATCATTACTAGTTAAATGGATCTTTACACTTTATACTCTCACACAAACACCAAGTCCATCTCCAGCAACAGGCTGAAGCTTAAAAAAAAAAAAATTGCCAAAAATACCCCCACCTACCAACTGCGGGTGGTAAAAGTCCACCACTGCTTTCCACTTCTGCCCTTCACAGAAGGAAAAATTACCAAAATACCCTCCAAAAACCAAAAAAATAAAAATAAAAAACCTACAAAGTGTGGCCTCAAGAATTAGGGTCCCCAAAAGTAAGATACCCTTAATTCAAACATAAATGAAAAAAAGGACAATTTTAAAATATGCCCTTCTTACACTTTTTACCCTAAAGACCACACCTTTACCACCAAAATACTTATATACTAAATAGTCACAATACTAATACTAGTGACCAAATCAGTATGCATCATAATAATAATACTAGTGGTATTATACTTCAAAAAATTAAAAACCCCATTTAACTAAAACTATGAGATGTTTTCAGTGGAATTGAGCACCAGTATATGTCTGTCCAAATGACCAGTGAGCAGGTGCAACATTGTATGAGATCAAACTTCTACCATCACCTGTTGTAACCTTAAATGATAGTGTTTGGCCATTAAGGTTGTTGTTGTTTTGCCAGTTTTGTCCCCAGTTTCTTGACATTGGCTGCCAACCAGTTCTTGATCCTTTAACAGCTACTGAATGAACATCACCACCACCACCAACATTTGTTACTAGTACTAAGTTGAAGTATGAGTGTCCATTGATTGTGAACCTGATTCCTCCCCTTCTTCTACAGGGTACCCTGTAATTTATTTGGATAAAAGATTAGTCAGAACGTGAAAATTCAGGTAGTCAATCAACTTAGCTGCTCAGATGAACAAGATTGGTTGTATAACATGAAAGTTCAGTTAGTCAATCAATCAAGCTACTAAAATAACCAACATTTGTCAAAACGTGAAAGTTCAAATAGTCAACAGTCAACTTACTAAGCTACTAAGATTATCAAGATTGTTCATAGTGTGAAAGTTCAAGTATTCAACCAACTGAGCTATTAAAATTTCCAAGATTGGTTATGTTATGTTTTATATATGGTGTTAAAGTTTGTAAGTTTGTTTTTTATGCTATTCCAAGATTTACCAAAACCAAGAAACAAGTAAAGGCTAAAGAGCACAATTGAAACAAGTAAGAGACAAATGGGAACCAATATTTGCAACTTTATGTATCTTCTACTATTACAACAGCCAAATGGGAAACTTCTTGTGATAAAGTTAAAACCTTTATCAAAAGGGACCACACCATGTGGTTTCAACATTTCATTTTTTAAGCATGCACAAGTAAATTAAGGTCATTTAAAAGGGACCATTTAGAAATTTCAAACCTTTGGCTAAGCAATTTAGACATGACTAAGGTTTAGCATTTGTGACAAAACTCTCCTTACCACTCTTTAAAGTACTAAAACAACATCATACATAGCAAGATACAAACCAAATGAAACAGCATATAGTACTACAACTAACATATTTTTACCAAGAATTTACCTTCTGTAAGCAACAGGGACAATTCCAGCTTTGTAATGAGCAATGTGTTGGAAAATAGGCTGAGAAAGGTCAAAATGGTGAAGTGGAGGATTACACCAGCCCCCTGCATTATTAGGGAGGGCATTGTTTGGTGGGCAAAAATTTGTAGCTGTAACCACAATAGAACCAGGCAAACACCCTTGTCTATCATTCATACATCTTAATTCAAAACAAGAACCACAGCTCAACCCATTGTTGAACATAGCAGTACTTAAAGCTGCTGTATTTGTACCATACCCTTGACTATAAAGATTCCCATATCCACAAGCACCACCTATTTAAAAAATCAAGAATCAGCACAAATTTTAACCTAAATTTACTCAAAAATCAAAACTTTTGAGGAATTTAAAGAAAATGCTGCATACCCATTGTTCCAGATGCATCACCACCCCCATAGAAAGTTGCATGAGCATTAATCCAACCTCCTCCACCATAACCATAAACAGATGACACCATTGCAAGAAGACCAACAAAGCAAATCCCAAAATAAGCCATGTTTCCTGCATAAAGATTACAACTTTTAAGCATTACATTCAGGAATGTTAACAAATCTTGAAAATGGTGTTCTTCAAAGAAGAAAAACTGTTAATTAAACTATGTTTCCTGCATAAAGATTACAACTTTCTAAGGTATACATTCAAGAAATGTTAAGAAATCTTGAAAATTGTGTTGTTCATTCTTGCATTTTCAAGAAAAGAAAAGAAAGACTCTTACTTTGGAGAGTGAGCCTTGACTAGCAAGAGAGAATGTAGTGACTAATCAAAGGAAGAGTGAAAATGGGAGTTGGGTGTGGAAAATTGGGAGGGATTTAGGGGGATATAAATAGGGATTTTAAGGGGTGTTTGGCCTTTAAGCTTATGCTACAGTTATACAACTGACTGACACTTTTTTTTTTAGGCTGTTGAGGGGACCAAAAACTGCCTTAGAGAGGAACCATTTAATAATGAGTTTTGATTTAAATTTTTTTGAGTTTTTGGTGGTGGGAATTGAGTGTCATTTGCACTTTTGCTATTTTTTCTTTGTTTTGGGTTACCAACTAGTATCTGAAATCCACATTAGAGTTTGATTAAAATTTGAATTCACCTTAGAAAGTCTCATATTAAAGAATAAGACACTCTCTAATAAAGACGAATTTATATCTTAGGGAAATCGAATTTTAGGCCTCTAATTAAGGATCAAGAAATACTTTTGCTATCATTTTTGTGGTCTTCAATTTATGATACGTGTTCACTGTATTAAAAATAAATGTTTGCATATTAAATGAAAAATATGCAGAGTTCAAACTGTACAAGTAAAAGTTAATGGAGGGAGTACTTCCTTTGTTTCGATTTGTATGTCTATCTTTTACATGACATTGAGTTTAAGAAAGTAAAGAAGATTTTTTAATGTGTTTTTAAACTAAATATATGTAAAATATATCAACATATCCTTTTATCTTGTTGTGTTAAATGTGTCAGGTGAGAAAAAAGGTAGAATTCAAGAATTGTTAAAAAGGCAAAAAAACTTTATTTAAAACCGACCGAAAAAAAATAAGACAAACAAATTAAAATCGACCATAAGTTAAGTCCGCATGACTTTAATTTCTAAAAAACTTACTTTCCTTTATACATAAGTATGATTGCTAAAAAAAAAACCACAAATTAAAGACTAATATATTTGAAGGACAAATATTAAAGACGAATTTATTTGAAGGGTTAAATTGGTCAATTTTATGAAAAATTAAAGGAAAAAATTATTTATTTTATTCTGGGCCTGGACAAAATAGGTTTAATGGGCTGAAACCGCGTGAATATTTGTAGGCTTGTGCTATTTTGTAATAACACCAAAAATTCCCAAAATCCAAGTAGGGTCTTCTGTTGGTTAAAATTTTAAACGTTTTGAATTTATTTGTTTGATTTAATTTAATATAAAATTATAAAAAATAAAAAAATATTTTTAAATATTATGATGTTAAATTAAAAATATGTCAAATGTATTAAAATGTTTTTTTTTTTAATTTTGTAATTTTAAACATATCATATGATATATTTTTTTAAACGTACTTAAAAAATAGGATAAACAAATTAAGACGGAGCATATATATTTATTTATTTTTGGCTACTTGTCTCTTTAGAGTCACCCTTTTATTTTACTCAACATGTATATTTTTATATGTTTAATAGACAGTTATTTTATTTCCTTTTTTCATTAGTAAGTATGTGTTTTCTGTTGCATGTTGACTATATATTAATGATTTTTAATTTTTTTTTAGTTTTAGCTATTTTCCTTTTGAATTAAACCTCTTGCATAGTTTAATTTTTGTTTATTAAACCATGATTTTTCTAAATTTGAATTTTAAATTTAAGTTATTGATTGCCTAAGGAATTACTATATTACACAATTATAGGTAGCAATTACAGTAAATTTTTATATTGAACATCTAGATGACTTGTCAAACATTTTCTAAGAACGTGTAAATGAAAAATACGAAAAGTATTTTGAGATCGGAGAGTACAACCATCTAGGGTTTTGTCCACACAAATTGCTAGTAAAAACTTTAATAATGAGAATAAGTGTTGCATCTGCTACAAACACTGGAAATTAAATACTATCTCAGCTTTTTCAGTTAAAATTAGTAAAAAAATAGAATAGAATAAATTCTGCTGTTTTTTCAGTGGTTAGGCCATTTATAACATGTTGCATTAATTAAAAGTGAGTGAATTAAATAGTGAGATCTTTTTTGGTAGCAGAATTTAATAGAAATAATTCACTTAAACACTATTACAAATTCATATTAATATTATTAGTTTATTGTTTCTCCACATTAAATAGCAATTTATATGATGGCTGCAAAAGTACATTTAACCTCCCTACCTACTTAAGTAATAAGCTTTATATACCCGTCTGAATATTTCATTTAGAAATATGAATTAACTTTTATGTCGATTGAACTTTAAATTAAATGTGTCAATTACACAATTTTGAAAGAAAAAATTGTATATTTATTATTCGTCTATAAAATAATGAAGTTAATATTCTCATATAAAATGAGACGGAAGGATTATTAATTAGAATTATTGAGTTTGAATTGTGAAATATTATTTTTGTTATTTTTTCAACTAGGTGGTACATTTTGGGATTTTGCAACACGTGAATTGAGGATCAAAGATCTTCTATAATTTTCAAACATGTCGTGATCTATTTATTTATTATATTTCAATGAGGTTGGTTGAAATATTAAAAATGAATTAATTAGCCGAAATTATTGGTCTAATCCCATTTTATTAAGTGATTGTAAGGGTATTTCTCATTTTAAAAAAATTGTTAGTATAATTGTAGTTATTGTACCATTAAGTTGTTAATACAATTGTACTATTAAATTGTTACGCTGATTCAATCATAGTTAAAAGTCGATGATTCAAATTTATGACACTATATAAAGTCGATGAATTGACACTACAACTATTTTAATACGATCAATAATTCAAATTTGTGATCCTCTATTATTTCAATTGTGAACTCTTGTTGTCTATTAACTTCTTTTTAAAAAGAATTTGCTTCTTTTTTAAAAATGAAGTAATTTAATTTTAATTATTTATGAAGGTATAGTACATGTGTGAGATTGATGTGTAATTTTGTAATTTAAAAAGGCAACACATGTTTAAGAAAAAAACTTATATCAAGTCTCATAAGTCATTTTCTTCATATATTGAATTGACATATTATAATTTATCCTTTTTATTTTTTGGTTGGATAATAAAAGATCACACAAATTCCAAAAACTTATCCTTTTTATTTCTTTTTTTCTTTTGGTTGGATGATAATAACCTCACATAAATTCCTGAAATTGTCAATTTGAATTGCACTTTTCACGTTGAGGAAAGATTGTGACCCTAAAAATTTGACAAAACACAATATAAGAAAATAAAATCATAAGGATATGTAATTTTGAGCCGTACCTAAAGATGAAATTGTATTTGATTATATTTTTTATTGAAATAATATTTACGATGGGCTATACTTAAATACAATTTTAAAATGTTTTTTTTTTATAAAAAAAGTAAATAATTTTTATGACCAAACGAATCGTAAAATAAGGAAGGAAGGTGGTTTTCATGAAATCTGGTTCTTCTGCAAATTGGTGGGGTTGAAAATGACAAGTTGAAAGTTGAGGGATTGTGCGGTAATGGAGGAAATTGCACATGCTCTATATTTGTCTCTTTACTCCAATTTACAATCCATTTGGATTTCCCTTTTTTGCTTTTTTGTTTTCTTACACCACATACCATGTTAAAGAATCCTATATAAACAAATTAAAGTTATTTGACAGAGCACATTACGAGGGTTTTAGTAATTCAGTTGGTTGATCATATGAATTGTCACCTTATTCGTGAGAATCAGATTCCCTACTCTCTTTTTTTTGGTTTTCCACATTGTATTCAGTATCCACATTGGAGCCCAACTAAATCCAGATTTCTGCGAGGAAATCCTATATTGGAGGGAGTAAAATGCTTTCTAACAAAGGAGACTATGTACTCAAGGGAACTTGAACTCGATGACCTCTGGTAAAGGGAGATTCCCTACCTTTTCTTTCTCCTTTTCTAGTTGCGAGTCAGAATTTTCACTAACGAGGTTTAAAATATGAAAAGTAAACACACGAACAAATCGAATGGGGTCGAAGATCTACACCTAATTTTAACCATGTATAAATATTACTCTTTATGTCCCTAATTACTTGTCCACTTTTAAATTGACACACCTATTAAGAAAACAATTATTGACATGGTGAGTTTACCAATATACCCTTTAATTATGAAGTGGGTGAATTAAAAACTTAAGATTTTTAAAAAGTTCTACCTTTTTCAAAGTAATTAATTGAGGGTATAATAGGTAAAAAATTTATTCTTTCTTGATATGCTAAAATGAACAATTAACTAAAAACAACTAAAAAAAAGTGGACAAGTAATTAAGAACATAAAAGTTTTTTGATGTTTTGCCGAAAGGAATTTGAAACCCTTGAGCCCTTACTAGCTCTGACACAAATCTGAATTAAAAAATTGTCTTAGTTTCGTCCAATTTCCAATCCCAAAATCAACAAACTAAAATAAATAAGGAAGATCATTTCTATGAAATGTCTAATCCTACTCCTAATAACTTGAAGTTAAGTCCTTCAATGCAAATTAAAGTTTTGGCCTAACAAATCTTTAAAGGATTCGAAATTCATTAACCCTCCTAATTCATATTCACATCAAATAATACTCATTTAATAGAGAAACACGCACTATCTATTAAGGTATTTATTACAACTATTTTTTAAATTTGTGTGACGTTAGTTAAACAAATAAGTCAAACGATTTCAATGTTAATAATGAATAATTGACGCTAATTCTCAAATTTAAGTTATCTAGCGCGAATATGTATCCACATCATAAACAAGAATATATAAACTTTTCCGCACCCCTATGCTAAAAGATACACCATGTTAATAAGAATTGACAAAAGCTTTCTTAGACTTCATCTCTCAAGACTCATCAAAATTTGTTATTTTTTTGCTAACAATTAAGTGATCTTTCTCTTTTAATTAGGGAATTAGGTAAAAAGAATGAAGCAAGAGTATATTTACAAAAATGAAAGGACATGAGGGTTGACTATTACTAGAAAATTTATTCACCTAAATGGAAATAATTTAATTATTTTTTTACTATATATGATATAGTAAAAGAAGTCAAGTTTTTTTTTTCAGGTTTGTGAGGTCCAAAAATTTGTACCAGATATATGCAGCAGAATTATCAGTTGTAAGATTACCTTTTATTTTTTTTCGTTTAGGCAATTCACTACTGATAACTGTTTTTTCCACAGTATGTTTTTTTGTCTTTATTTGGAAAATTAATTCTGGACCGTTAATTTCAAATATATTTTATTCTCTTGACCTTGTGAGGTCTGATCACAATCTTACATTATCTTTTTTCGATTTTCGATCCGATATTTGATAGCTATTTTAAAATTAACTAATTAGAACTTCTATTAAAAAAAAATTATATTGCGAGTAAATTTCAAACATATTTTGTTCTTTTGACCTTGAGGCCTGATCACAATCCAACATTATCTTTTTTTAATTTGATTTTTGATCCAGCTTTTTTATTTCTGTTTTGATGCTTTATTAATTTGAATTTACGTCTACAAATTCTTGTTGTAGGTGAATTTTGAACATATTTTATTTCTTTTTATCCTGATTATAATCTAACTATCTTATGTTTTCTTGATTTGTCACCTGATGTTTAATATTTCATTTGTCTCAATTTATATGACTTTTTTTTTTAGGCAGTCCCAAAAATAATGGCACATTTTTATATTAAATAACAATTTAACTTTTAAATTTTCATTTTATTCTTAATGAAATTATTTATAGGCTAGTCACACAAATTTTTATCATTAATTTTAGATCACAAGTTCTAAAAGTTTCATTTATTTCTTGAACTTCGTGTCGAATCAAACTACCTCACATAAAATAGGACGGAGGGAGTACTAGTTTTGGGGTTCTATCAATTCGAATTTGCAGGAATTGAAATCCCAATTTGAGGGTAAATTTCAAACACACTTTGTTCTTTCGATTATGATCACAATCTAATACTATCTTCCTTCTCTTTCTTTTTTTTAGTTTTTCACTCAGCGTTCAATACCTCTTCTGTTTTTAGTTTTTCACTCAGTGTTCAATACTTGTTTTAACGCCCTCGACTAATCTAAATTCAAGACTTCTAATTAATAAAAAAAAATCTCAGAATTATCAGTCCACTGCAACCTTTGGTGGTCAATCTAACACCATCGCATGTTCCTATATCTTAGATTTTCACTTCCTTTTTAAGTTTCATTCCACCCTTTCACTGTTTTTTTCCCTGTAAAAATGTAAGATTTTCTTTACTCTTACTTTGTGATTCTCTTTAACTAAAAGTCAAATGCCTTAATCATTTCTTTTTTTGAATTATAAATCCTAACCCCCTTCATTCTTGTACTTTTCTTATAATCATCATTTTATTGTGGAAGTTTAAGTACTTAACTCATAATTAATTGTAGTTTGTGTGTTAATGATTAGTGTTTTTGTCGGTTTTAACGGAAAGAATCATCTTACTAATCTATAATTAACTTTTTGGTTAGTCTTCTAAGTATTTTGGCCGGTTTTTTATTTCTTGCTAAAGATTTTAGTTTTTGGATTCCACCATAGTTTTAATACAAAAATAAAAAGTCTTTCATATTTTATTTTTAATTAAAGAAAATTCCAAAATTACTATTATATTTATGGAATAAATATCGTAATATATGTTTTCTTGTCGGCCATAATATGACAATTAATTTTTACTTCTTAAAAGCAAAAATAAATTTAAATGGACACTAAACTATTAAATAGGGGTTCAATGAAGGCTGTTGTTGAGGCTTTTATTCCATTAGTGAGGAAATGTCTCGTTTTGGTTTTGCAGAGTGAATGTGAAAAAAGCAGAATTCTTAAATGTCGAACATAAATCGAAATTCTATGACTCAAAGTAAAATTTTATCTAAAAATTGGCTTGGACGAGTTTATGAAATTTAAATAGATAAATTTTTTAAAATGACCAAGTTTCATGTATGAACAATTTTATTTTATTTTTTAAAAAAATCTACTCTCAAAATTTATAGTCAACTGGAGTAAAGTCTAGTCAAAACTTTTTTTATATTAGAGTAGTATACTTTCAAAAAAAGGCCAACTTGAAAGCATTGAATTATATATACTAATGGCATATTTTCCACAGAGAATAATGAAGGTTAGGTATACCCTATTACTTGCTATGCAACTTCTCATTAAAATGTTGAATATTAATTAAAGTCCATTATTTAAAATGCACAACAAAATAATTAGAACGATTGGCCTTACAACCCTCGATTATTCTTGTAGCTAAAGATTCTGAAATTTTTATTAATATTTTTAAAAAAAGAGGTTAGGTTTTTCAATAGCTAAAAGGGAGTTAGTTTTCATATACAAATATTTTCATAGCTAAAGTAATAAATTTTATGCGTAACTTAACTTCAAAAGTTGGCTCAACAGATAATGATTGTCTGAAATCATCTAAGTAATCCAAATCTCCCTTCCCGAAATAGGACTCAACACTCCACCCTTCCCCCCTCAAAAGCGAAGTCAGAACTAGGAATTTGGGGATTCTAAATTTTAGAATAGAAGAGAGAACCTTCCCTAGCTCCCCTCCTACACACCTAAGACGAAACAATATATGATGGAGCAAAACATTGAGTAATCAAACAATCACTTAGAAAGAGTCTGATTCTAATATCATGATCGATAAGAAGATAAAATTGATTTAGTCCAATCTAAGACCATATTAGGTGTCTAATTCCTTCCAACAACTAATATGGGACTCAACGTCACGACATAAATTTAAATTAACCGTGTAAGTGGACTTTAAATATCAAATAATTATGCAACAAAGAAATGTGATTCTTATATTTTTATTTATAATATAATTATTGCTTGTGAGGCACATAAAAACAAACATCCTACTAGCAAAACGAAAGATAAAAGATAATCTAGACTAAATCCCTTATTATTAGCACTGACAATTTTATTTTTAAAATTGGGCTTACCTTCTAGAGAAGATAAAACTTTACCGTAAAAAGTAAGAAGACACATTCACATAATGCTCAGATGTTTGTTTAGTTCATAACGAGTCATGCCAATTATTATTCGCATCAGATATTTATATTAAATTAATAAATATATATAATTATAAGTTAATTATAATTAATTAATGTACATATATAATCAACTTATTAAGTCACTCAATCATAATAAATTATATTTTATTATTATTAATAAATATTCGATACAAATAAATATTTATCCCAACGACCTTCACGTCCCTAGGGAAAGAGGGAAAATAAAATATTTGTTTAAGAAAAACATAGCGCCATCAGTGGGATTACATTGCCTAGAAAAGTGAGAGAAGACTGTAATCTTTTTCATTCTTTAATAGATTTGCTTTACTTTTTTACTTTTTTTTTTTTTTATAACAACCTAAAACCCTAGCTTTAACTACCTTATTTAAACCGTTGGATTTTTTTAAAATTATTTTTATTTTTTACATTCAAACACAAAACACCCTTGAAATTAAAGCATTTCCAACTACCAACTTTTTAAACATTTGGTGGGAAAATTCTTTTAAAATATGAACTTACTTTTGTCCCCCACAAAAGAATAGTATTCCCTCTAAAATATTTGATATTTTTCTCACTTTTGATTATGTGATGAGTAATGCTTTAACTAAGCCAGAACATATGTAGTGTGTAAAGTAGCAAGTTTGATTGTATTTACCATATTTTGGAGATATGTTGAAAAAAATGATACTTTAAATATACTTTCGAGTAATTTTGATTCTTTAAATTTATAGGATGTGAATATTTTTACCTCCGTCAAAAATATTTAATAAGCTCGGATTAGTATATTTAACATGAACTAATATATTTAACATGAACTAACATTAGAAGGACATATTTATATCGCAATTTCTATTATTTTTTGGGTCTTTTTTAGAGTTTGGTGTGTATCTTTTTAAAATATCATTTATGTTGTACTTCCTTTGTCCCTAATTACTTGTCCACATTTTCTTTTTTAGTTGTCCCTAATTACTTGTTCATTTTGACAAATCAAGAAAGAACATTTTTTTTACCTATTATATCCTCAATTAATTACTTTGAAAAGGATAGAACTTCTTGAAAATCTTAAATTTTTAATTCATCTACTTCATAATTAATAGGGGTAAAATGGTAAACTCACTATGTCAATTATCGTATACTTAATAGGTGTCAATTCAAAAGTGGACAAGTAATTAGGGACAAAGGGAATATTTTACTTATTTATTTGGTGTCTATTAAAGGATTATAGTTCAACATGCTACCTTTTCGATGTGTCGATTTTTTATAGACAATGTTGGTTTATATTGAGACGTCCTTCATTCAGAGCTGAAGTTTTCTCTTTCTGTCAGAAATGAGTTTTTCTTTTGACAAAACATTGGAAAACCGTGATACTGCTTCCTTAGTTCATTATTTCCCATCTACGAAAGGGATTCAATTTGATATCTTGAGTACGAATTCATATTATCAGCGAGGAAGGATATTTGAGATTTGAGATCATATCTTGATGCATGTATTGTATTGTTATCCAAGTGAAAACTAATTATCTATCGATCATGTTCAATTTCTGTGTTGGAAGACTTTACGCTATCGATAGAGAAAGTTTATCCATAAAATCTAACACTAAGAGTTTTTTAAATAAAAATATTTGGCATAGACCAAAATTTTGGGGACAAACCAAATCATATCCAACTGAAATAATTGATTGGTTTTTTGGGGGATAATCTTTTATTAATCATTGTTAATGACTTTGTTAATTTTGCCGACATTACAACTAGATAGTGCATGCATGATTCCTATAGTTACATTATCATTTGCTGGCAAATTAAAGTTGATGCTCCATTTTTAAGTTAGCATGCATAAGGGGAAAAGTTAATTAATTATAAGAATCTTTTAAAAGTTGAAGTGTTATGTAAGTAATACTAAATAATGAGTAGTCTTTATTCACCAACATAGGCTGTGGTGCACTAGTGGAAGTGTTTCACCTTAATCAGAGGTCTCGGGTTTGAGCCTTGGGTATGAAGAAAATCATGTTGGAGTGTCACCCTAGAATGAGCCTACAGTGCGCGATTCGAATTTAGTCGGGGCTCCAATGTGAGCTCCGAACACCGGGTGAAAACCAAAAAATTGAGTAGTCTATTTTTTTAGATTGGTTAAATTTTGGAGTCACGATTTTGCTCTTAAGTACAAGCCAGGATTGTAAATATAAGTTGACCTTAAATTAGAAGAAAAATGAAATGAATATAATTATACATTTGCGTAAAGGAATTGTCTAATCAATGAATTTAATCATACTTAAAATTATTTTCAAAATGAAATTAGCAGTTTTAGTCCCTCAAATATCGATAAATTCTAGCTTTTGTCTTTGTTATTTCTGATATAGCACATTTAGTTAACTTTCAATTATTTCGAATTCGAATGTAGATTTAATTAATCGATAACCTCTCAAACTTATAGTAATAAATTTTATTTATACACTCAAATTATAATTTGTTTTGATTGAGTATCTAAACACATGATAGAATGATCCTAGTCAATTCTAACTCAAAATTCAGAAAAAGTTTATGTGCGCATTCTCAAGAGTCATTCTCAAGAGTCCATTACGTAGCCGTAGGTATTTAAGTTAACTATGTACATAGAATGTGTAACCTTTTTTTTTATTATGCACATAAACCTCAATTGAAACATGCCCGAGATTTATAACTAATCAAGCTAGACTAATGTGCATACACTGTCATAGTTTTGTAATGAACATTCGAGAATAGGCATAAAAGTATTGTCCAAATATGAGTTGAAAGTATCTAATAAAAACACTTTATCACGTACGATGCTGAAAACGACACCAATTAGATAATATCCAAATTGATACTCGAAAAGTCGGTTCAAGTATATTTCTTGGGTCCATTAATAAGATTAGGTCAAAGATTTAACAAGACGTATATGTTGAGTGAAATATTATTCTTGTTGATTATGACTCAAAACTACCAAAGTTATTCCACTACGTAATTTACGTGCTTTATTTTTTCCCTTTATATGGTCCTTCATTGAAAATTCAGAAAATAAAACAGATGTTAATGGCTAATTTAAGTACTTTTATGAATTAAAATCTTAAATACTAAGATAAACATTAGTTAATCATTATAATCACACACAAAAAAGGAGTACTAATATGTAGGTAAACAAATTTACTCCTCCTTTCACCACTCGATAAGAAATAAAAATAAAATTAACGTATTAGAAATGACTTTAAAATACCTCTCTTCTACTTATTGGATCAAATTTATCCTTTCTTCAAGTTATTGAATAAAAAATATTCTTAACGTATTAAAAATAACTCAAAAATATTTTCTTTTAACCTATTGGACCAAATTTTGTTCCTAACATTATTTTGAGTTTAAAATTATTAGCCCATTAACAACACAGTTATATGGCTCTTTTTGATTAAATTTAAATTTAAAACCTTTATTTATTGGTCCACGTAATATTTTGACCCAAATAGAAATTATTATTTAGCTGCATTAGTTTAAATGAATTTTGTTGGCTTAGAATTTTATGTGGATCAATAATAAAGACAATGTGTATGATTAAAATTGAATTTAATTTCATATAATTGTGCCGTTATTAGAAATTTTAAGCTTCAAAATAACGTTAAAGACAAATTTTGTCCAATAGATGAAAGAAGTGTATTTTTGAGTCATGTCTAGTACATTAAAGATGTTTTTCTATTTGATAGGTAGAATCGTAGAAAGATGAGCAAATTTAATTTAATAGATAAAAAATTATTTGAGAGACCCTTATACTTGGTTTCGTTTGTCAGTTAGATCCTCTTACTCACCAGTTTGTCAAATGAACACTTAAACTCGACGAAATATACTATTTTAAACCCTTTTCTCCCTGATTAGTGAAAGTGTAGTGAAACTTCACATAATTTTTTTAGCGACACATCATAATTTTTAAAAATATTTAATGACACATCAGAAATTTATTATTAAAAAAGATAAATAATATTTTAAAAAAGGTACAATTCCTCCTTTTCCCAATTTCCCTCTTCATCGTCTTCTCCATTTCCACTCCTCATCCACAAAAAAAAAAATCAAATTCTACTCCCACCTTTTCCATCGTTGACAAAAAAAATAATTCAAATACAAAAATTCATTAGCCATTTTGTTGAGGATCTGTTCCATTTATTTTGAATCGATAAACTCAAATTTCCAATTAAAAAAGTTTGTTTGTCAATAATCCAAGAAATATAATAGATCTTGAAAATTTTATATAAGAACATATAAAATGAAGAATGGATTAACCAGATGTATATTTTTCGGTAACTTTTTTTTAAAAAAAAATCATGATAATGGCGACAGTGGTGGAGGGTGTTGATCGAAGAAGACGATGAAAAAAGAGAATAAAATGAGGTGAGTGCTAAAAAAGAAGAAAGAATGGTGGATGAGTGGGTAAGTTCTCAACTGAAGAAGAAGAAGAAGAAAAGAGAAGAGGTGGGCTGGGGAGACGGGGGTGGGTGGGAGGGAAGAAGAAGAAGTAATTTGAGTTTTTAAAAATAATAATATTACTATCATTTTCTTGTGTAATTTAATATTTTAAAAATAAAAATGTTGTAGTCACTTGCTGTAAAAATGCGTGTAATCACGCAATTATCCAACTCAACCATTTTTATGCCACACAAATTTGGTCAATGGTCAGAGGGATTCAAAAAATAGAGTTTCATCGAGTTTAAGTACTCATTTGGCAAAGTAATGAGTAAAATGGTCCAACTGACAAACGCAACCAAGTATAGGGGTCTCCTAGATCATTCCGCCTTATTAATATTTAATACGTGAAATATATTTTTGACCTTTCTCATATTTCAAATAAAAAGAAGTCTTATGTCAACTTTTGTGAGATAAAATTTAAAAGATTTTTCTACCAATACTATAGGTGAAATTTTTTCCATGTCTGCCATGACATAAAAGATAAAAGAAAAAGGAAGAAGAGACAATCATTAAGTTGTAGAATATAGGCGGAATAATCTGGGAGGCCCTTATACTTGGCTCTGTTTGTCACCTAGATCCTTATACTCACGACTTTGCCAATTAAACACTTAAAGTTATTATAACATGTTATTTAAACCCCTCTGAGCATGAGTGTCTCTCAATCGCGCTGATGTGGATGACACATCATTATCCACATCAGATAAAAATTGTCATATAGACAAAAATTGCCATATCATTTTATCATTACAAATAATTTTATTTTATTTTTTTTAAAAAAAGAGTCTCATATTCATCTTCAAAACAACCTTTTGAAATTGATTCACCGGAAAAAATGTCTCTCCGGCCACTTCATTCACAGATAGTCACCGTTAAGGCAATCATTGCCAAGAAATCAACGCCAATGAGTTGTTTGGCCGAAAGATCCATCAAAATTGAAAGTGGAGAAAAATTTAATCTTTCTAGAGTTTCATTTTTTTCTCTCTTCTAAATCTTTTCATCTATTTGTCATTTCAATCTTGTTTTCTCTAATTTGTTTTTTCTTCCTTTTTTTCTATGGAAATCTTTTGTGTTAGAAGAGGAAAATAAAAAACAAATATCATAGAAAAAGAATGGAGAAAGATAAATGAAGTGGGGGAGAGAGGAGGTGGAGAGGGGCAACGATGATGGCAGCAGTGGTAACTTATGAAGAAGAAGAGTAGCAGTAAAGGAATGGGGAAGAAGCCAAGAAGGAGATCTTTTCTTATTTATTTTCATTATATAATTTGTTTTTAATTTCAATATTTTTTTAATTAAATTTTTTATCTTCACTTGCTTTTAAACGCGTGTAACCACACATTTCATCCTATTCAGCAAATACACGCCACATAGGCTTGGTCAGCAGTTGGAGGGGTTTAAAATAACGCTTTTTAATCACTTTAAGTGTTTAGTTGACAAAGTCGTGAGTAGAAGAGTCCAGGTGACAAAATGAGCCAACTACAGGGGTCTCTCAGGTCATTCCGCCTAGAATATATAGTGATGGGGATATACACGTGAAGTGAAGAATCATTAATCCAACCTACTTTATGAGATGATTGAGATTCCTCCGTCTTTAATTAGAAACGTCATATTTGAATTTCTTTTTAAAAAATAAATAAATAACAACTTGTTGATCGCATCACTCTTAGATATAAACCTTGCAATTTGCAAATATAAATTTAACTGAACTGAAATATAAATATCGAACACCAGAAAAAACGAAATAACTACATTAAAGTCTTGGAGCCACATGCACCTTCACTTTTCATACTACATTTTGTTTACCAAAAGTTATAAGCAACTACTTGTAAAATTCCTTTCATTTGCTTTTGCTTGCCAACCAAACAATCCAAATCCTAATAAACATAATAAATTTATCAATTTTAAATATTTTATATGTACACAATACAAACATCATTACTTATTTTATTTATTAAAGTGATAACAACCTAGCTAGCTCTCACTGAAAGATATCTCAACAAGTATATGCACATGGGATGAGTGGCCCAAATTTTGACTATGTGTGGAAGCATCAATTCTCCATAATAAATTTGATTTTGGTATCACCCCTACAAAGAGGAAATATATAGCAATAGATGTCTAACAAAAAGTTCAAACTACTATTATTAATGGATTAATGCAAGACTTACACATTCATGACACAAATAAAGCAATACCCAACTTGTTTGACATTATAACTTGATGAGAACTTTTTAAATGATTGCAATAAGGCTAGAGACTTTATATTCTGATCAACAGTTATTCAGAACTTAAACGTTATAAATTTTGAATAGAATTGAAAAAATAAATTTTGAATGTGTATTTAATTTTCATCTATACTTCTTTACGTGCATAACTATAGGGCTCAACTAGAAGCGATATATTCTATTTATGTACACACGAACTCATTGTTGGATTATTTAGTATTTAAGCTAGTAAAAACTAGTTAGGAGATTTAAGAAAAGTGAATAATTGAAATTGAGGCATGTTTCGGTAACATTTGGTGATAGTTCAAATAGAAAACTCACACATCTGATAACTTAAGTAAGAAACTCAAAAAATCGGAATACTTGGGATGTGTTCCTTGATAACATATGATGATGTAGGATGCAACTCTTGGTTGGGAACAGTTTTTTCACATGTATGGGCCAGCATGTTTGAGCCCACTAGTAAGTCAAATTAATTTGAATGTATATTTTCTTGCCCTTTGATCAATAACAACACAAAGGGCCCATTCACATGCTACACCAAGCATTATTAACACCATCAAGAAAAAGAGCTTTCTTAGTGTACTTAGCTCAATGTCCACAATAACTATTCCTATCTAATGTTCCAACCATAACTAACAACCCTTCCCCTCAATTTATTTCGTAATCATCTGATATTTGAAATTTTCTGATTAGAGTATTCAATATTGAGTTCATAAAAAATTTGAAACGTCTAATTAAAAAGGAAGAACTCTTATTGTCCTCATTCCATCACACTCCTAGGTAGGTTCTTTCTCCCAAAAATCAAATTGGTAAAGTGTACTTTTCTCATAAGTCGAAAAAAATATCAAATATGTTGATATCTTTGGTTAGACAAATATTGTTACTATAACGAGATTTGACTGTATTGTGTTGTAAAAGTAGTATTATGTCAATTTTGTGTATTGATTTTCACAGGTTCTGTGGGGGTCCAATGCTGCTTTGTTTTGACCTATCAGTAAGGATATTTGTTTCCATCAAAGAATTTAATTCAAATGTCAATCTCATAAACTGTACTATTTATTTACCTTAAAGAAGGAAAACCCAATTTTTATACCTCAATCTTTTCTTTAATTTTTTTTTTAAAAAAAAGATTGAGAAATTGACATAAATAATGCTTACCAAAATAATTATCGATAAATATCTATATTAAACTTAACACAATTTATTTATAATAATTTATATATACGTATAAATTAATAAATATAATTATTTTTTACCGTCCGATCAAATATGTTACTTTCCCATTAATTTAAGAATCTAACTATTTGGACCACAATATCATATGGGCCATTTAACCTTCAATATCACATTTATAACGCTGACAACAACCTTGTACAAGAATGAATTACTTATCATATAGTAGTATTTTCTCTTCTTTCTTTTTATTTTTTTTGGATTTATCTTACATATAGTGACAACATAAATATTACACAATAAAGGTAATTTAACATGTTGTAGAAATTTATTTGCCTTAGTTTTCAAGTCATTAATGTTATTTAATAGGTGATATCAGTTAGTTAGTTGAGAATATGTTTTAGTCATGTTAGTACAATTATTTTAGATTTTTAAAAAAATATTTTCTAAGATTTTTTTAGCTCTATTATAAATTTTCATGCCAATAATATAGAGAACTTATAGTATTTCTATTTTTATTTTATATAATATTAAGCTAAGATGAATTTAAATAAACAAACAAGATCAGTAAGAATTCATAAAATCGAACCCATCGTTAAAAAAAATTTTGTCAAAAAGAAAAATATAACAAAGCAACTGGGCCCACCAATATTTTTCTTGAGAAGTTTCAACCTTTCAATATATTATCCATTGCTTGATTATTAAGCTTTTATCTCATTGCCTTAAAATTTACATTAGGAATCCTATGTTATATTGAAGAAAACTTCAAAGGGGTCTTTTCACATAATAATATAAAAAGAGATATTGTTATGTCCCATAGCTAATCATATTTATACATATTTTCCTTAGCAAATTCTTAAATGCCTTAAGCTTTCATACTCCAAAATAGTAGCCTGTCCACTAGAAAGGAATAAGCAATATCCACTTTGCTAAATATTGAAAAAGAAAGAAAAAAAGTAGGTATGGTGGTATTTTCATTAATTTATCATGATGGAATATGACAAGGTTGTGAGAACATGCTAAAGAGAAGGTGCAAATTTTGTCAAAAATTGAGATTGAAGTAAATATACACTAAAAGGATTTATTTGTGTCATATTTATTTTCTTTAGATATTTTGTATCTAAAATTTATTGATTTGACATATTTGAATTTGCATCCCCTAGTCGAGAAATTCTACATTACTAAGGATAGCTGAAACTTTCAGAGTGATGTAATGCTAACGACAATAGATTTCTTGTTTCAAATTTACAGATCACACATAATATTCATACAAATAATTTTAAGTAATTAAAAGAGATTAATATTATTCTTTTAACAATAGAGTTAACACTAGAAGGGGTAGATTTGTCATGTCATAATTTTTTTAATTAGTAATAAATAAATATAAAGAATTATTACAATAAAATCAAAATAAGGTAGGTAAATGTGATATCCTAAACCACAAAAAGGTTTGCGTAATTAAGCGAAAAGTGAAAGGTGATCTATGAAATTATCTCTAAAAAAGAATTAAAGGATAGTATTTGATATGGAACCCTCTTTGCTAGCCTTTGCTTTCATCAGTTTATGTATTTGTTTCTTATTTTCTTTTATCAATAAGTACACTCAGATTGTTGTTATGTCTTTCATTTTCTAGAATTGACTTCTATTTATAGGGAACATTAAGATTTTAATAAGTTAGTTAGAAAATTCGTAATTTTCATACCTAAATTATTTTGGAATCAAATTAAATAAGGGTAGATTTGATACCAAATTAAAAATAATGTTTAAAGAGGCGTGGGAGCAAGGTGAGATATTTTACGCAACACGGTGCAAAACGTGAATCTTTGAAACATTGGTCGAAATTTATGTCCCATAAATCTATGGGGCTTAAGTTTCATGTATCTTCAGATAAGAGATTTTATAACTAAGAAAAATAAGCAAGAGCAAATTTAATTCTGCAAATATATTCATACAAATCACAAATAATATAAAAACAATTATTATAATTATTTGAAAATTATAACAACAAAAATTGATAATAGCCAAGATAGTGACAACGGAAAATGATCAAAATTTCTTCTGAATTATGTGAAATGTATCACTTCTACCCTCTGTTTTATTTTAGGGTCAAAATTTCCCCACGGTTATTCCAAGAGTCCACATATATGATATATCTTCAGAAGTTAACATTCCAATTTTTTAGTGATGTGGCAAGTCACCTGAAACTAATTCCTCCACCTAAGCATTGCCAACTAGGATTTCCACTAAATTATGAATCATTAATTCTAATGCGATTTATAACTCAAACCCTAACTCATTCTTACTGACCCATTAATCTCGACCCGACCCGTTAAACACTGGTTTCTAAAGATGATGGCACTGATTTGCATCTAATTAGTGTTCTCTATTTTTGTAAACATTTTCACCATTAAGAAATTGGACAAACTATGCAGTTGCTATCTTCAAGTTTTGATCATAAAAGAATTTGAATGGAACACCTTCCGCCATTACCTTTGTTCCTGATATACATGTGAATACAATATATTTAATTATATTTTGAAAATAAAATATTCGTATATTTCTTACGATATGATTTCACAAGTGAAGTTTTGGAGTTGGCAGAGTGTGTGCAGAACATATTCCTATCTTAGGAGATAACGATGTTGTTTTTGATAAATCCTCGATCAAAATAGATATAAAAAAAAGTTTAAAAAATCATGACAAAACATTAGGAAAATTATAACAAAACAAAGAAAAAAGTAGTTATGGTGGCATTTCCATTAATTTATCATCTAGATGAAAGGCTTATTTTAATGGACCAAATTGATGGAATATGACAAGATTGTGAAAACATACTAAAGAAAAGGTGTAAATTTTGATAAAAATCTTTTAAAAAGAGAACAATTTGGCTAATCGATAATATGGAATTGAGATTTGAAGTAACAATAGACTAGAGGACTCATTTGTGTCGGGTCTATTTATTTTTTTAGATATTCCCTATCAAGAAATTTTATACATCAGATTCATATTAAGAGCGAAAAAATTCCGATCATTCAATTTTCAATTTATCAAACTGAAAGGCCACCAAAAGTGGGGAACATGGACTTTTATTGGAGAGATGAATTTTAATGCAAGAGAAACTTTCTTTAGCCCAAATAATGATTGTTGTTTTAGTTATTTTTGACAAAGCTTAAGCCCAACTTGAAAGAAGTGGCAAGCTTGGGCATAAAAAATTACAGAAAATTACATTTTCACTTTTGAATGTGATATTTAACTATTGTTTAATTATAAATTTTAAAATTAAAAATTGAATTTTGTTGAAGCTGTAAGTTTTGAAATTTGAAGTTTTGATTAAACAAACATTTTACTTGAAATATAATTTAAGTTTTGTGAGTAGGGTAAAGTTTCTCCCAAAAAGTGTTCAAGGGCCATTTTTTGAAACATAAAATCATTAAAAAAAATAAAAAATTTATAATCTAAATAAATCTTATTGTCAAATAAAAATTTAGATTCAATTTTTGCGGTCAAACTCTAACTAATGATCACTTGGTAAAAAAGTTAAGACCTTTCCTTTCTAAATAAGAAAACACAAGTTATTTAAAAATATATACTACTTTATAAAATAATTTTGACCTTATATATTTATATTAATGTAATTTTTTGATAAAAGAAAATAATAATGTTCTTGTAGATTAAGAACACAATTCCACATGTTTGTTAATCGAACTTCAATCAATACTTAGATACTTAAATATTCATATAAGCCGAAAAGGAATTTACAAGGAATTGTTTTGCTCCACTAGGTAAGGTCCATAATATTTAAGACAAACCTTCTTATGAAGTTTTTAAAAAATAATCTAATCAAGTTAGTTTGATGTCAAAAAAATCTAATAATATATCATATTTATGTACTTAATTTATTTTTTTAGTCTTTAATTTTTGTTATTCTCATTGTGAATAATCTTAGTGAGGTTGATATTTTTTCTTGTACATATAATTAGAAATGTTATTTTAAAGCAAGTAAAAAATAAAAATTATAACATGTATAATTATACAATCTTGAATATACAAAAAAAATATTTTTCTTTATCTCGAATAAGGATTATTTATCAACGACATGAGAAGAATTGTTATTGATGATCATTTAAGAAATATTTTAAAGGGTATGTAAAAGACATACAAAATAATTGAAAAATATTACTATCTCATGGATGCTTGTTAGGAGAATCGTTTCAATTTGAACAACAATATAATTATTTTTTTTATAACATTTGTTAATGTCAACACACACTTAATATCTAAAAAATATTGTGATTGTTATAAAATAATTGTATAAGCTTATAACTATAATAAAATAAAAGCTAAAAAATGCGTAAACAAATTTTTAATTATTATATTAGAATTGAAGATTTTTCAAGAAGTTGTCTTGATGCATGACTGGCCTATAATATTTTAATATAGAGATTGTTATTGAATGGAAGCAACAATTAAAGAAATGCAGGGTAAAAACATTTTCAAGTATACTATTTAGGCTTTTAAATCAAACATTAAAGGATTCAGAAATTATAAAAGAAAGAGGAAAATGGCATTGTTGTTGTGTGTTTCTTTGCCTAGGTTTGACTTCTATTTATAGGAGAAATTTAGATTTTATAAATCTTTGAATAAGTAGAATTGGAAAATTCGTAATTGTCATACCTAAAATTTTTGGAATAAAATTAAATTATGATAGATTTGATGCCAAATTAAATATTAAATCTAAAGAGGCGCGAAAACAAAGCGGGATATTTTATGCCACACGGGTGAATCGTAAATTTTGAAGCATGGGTCGGTTCATATGTCCCATAAATTTATGTTAATAATTTGTACTACTAATATTTTACTGTTATTTTTCACTACAATGATTTTCTAGAAGCTTGAAAAAAAAATGGGTTAATGGGGTAAGGGTCATGTAGGTTTTCCCTTCTTCTTCTTTTTTAAATTTTATTATTTTAGATATAAATTTTTTAAAAGATAAAGTATGCAACTGTTTAGGCAAGAAGTTGTTTTTACTAATATAGTAGTTATGTATTACTGAATATGAAACTTTAAATATGTAGTATCTATTTTTTTTTTTCTTTTTTTTTTTTCAAATCAAACAGATAAAAGTAACATTTTGATTAAATTAAAAATTAAAAATTATATAATATAAAAATCATAATATAATCACGCTAGGTTGTATGAGTTCACATAGAATATTTTTTGGTACGAAGAAAAGTGTTTTTCAAATATATATTTTTCAAGGAAAATATTTTCCTAAAAAATATATAGTTTTCTTACTTATTTTACGTTGTTTGGTTATTAAGAAGAATACATTATCCCAAGAACATTAAAATATAATTTGGGAAACACTGGTCCCAATCCTAGACTTTGACACCCAACTCGACTCATGATCCCAACCCCGACTTGGGTTCCCATTGCCCTATTTCCGTTTCTAACTCGACGCTGACAAAGAATCAATCCTAACCCGAGTCCTGGTCAGGAGTCAGCAGCCGAATCAGGGTCAATGTTGGAAGTCGAGACTTAAATCGAAGAAAGGAACGAAAGTCGAAGTCGAGATTGAAAGTCGGTTACCAAGTCAAGGTCAGATGGAGCTAGGGGTGGGCATGGTACGATATTTAAAAAAATTGATATTCAATATCTAGAGTACTATATCATTACCATACCAAATTAGCTCGGTATGATTCGGTATTTTTAATTTCAATTTTGATATTTTACGATATGGTATTCGATAACCATAATTTGTTTGACTTCGACTTCCATATATTTATAACTCTCCATATGATTTATTTAGCAAATAAGTTAGAATCATTCTCTTTGTCCTTGGCAAGTATTCTTGCAAGACCAATACGATGATCAACATGAATATGAGAAATTCAAAAGCACAAGTCTTAATCATAGTAGATCAACAACTACTTTTGTTAAATAATCACAAAAAAAATATTTCAATAGCAATCGAGTAGTCATACATGCAAAGTTTAAATAACATTATCTAAAATTATGCATAGCCCTATAAAATTTTACACCACAAAAATCATTCACTAACATGTAGACTCTAACTTGACATATACCACTATGTCGAGTTAGAGTCCACATGTTAATGAATGATTAATTTTATATATTACTATAAAATTTCGATATGGTATACAATATTTCGATATTGATTTTATAAATACCATATTGAATATCAAAAAAATTTAAAAGTCATTTCAAATACCATACCAAATACCATAATATCCATATCGCGGTATAAAAAATTTCAATTTCGGTGTGGTATTCGATATATACCATACCATGCCCACCCCTAAACCATTGAAAGAGAGATCTTAAAAATGTATTCTTTACCTTACAAGGTGTAAGTCATTTATTTGGTTTCCCATTCGATATTTGATACCCGCATTAGAGTTCAACTAATCCGAATTCGCATTACATAGAGCCTCATTCTAAGAAAAGCGCTCCCTACCAATTTTCATACCCAAGGCTCGAACCCAAAACCTCTAATTAAGAGAGGAACAACTTCATTAGTTTAGTTGAAAAAACACTTGAGCTAACCAAACATGAGAAAATTGAACAAGATTTACCAAAAGATGTTTTCCTTCATACCAAACACACCCCTAAGTTCACTTGGAATACTAAAAATACTGAAATAATAATTGTATACAAAAACACAAAATACAGTTAAGGGTATAAATAATCAAAATACATCCCAGGCCTGAAAAATTCCTCCTTCAAAATGCATAGAAACATGCAAAAATAGATACAAATATATAAAGCTATAGACTTTACTACTTTTCAAGTAAACCATCAAAAGGCACTTTGTTCAATGCCTGCAACTTGCAAATAACAATTTCCCACATATATTGGTTCAATGATCAAAGATCAGTTAAAAACTTACACAAAAGATGCAATTTGTTTGAATCCTTTTTAAGTGCATACACAATTTCCACCACATTACATTTTACAACATGATTAAGCCACTAAAGATTCTAATTCAATAAACAGGAAAAGTTAAGACGATTAGGACACCAACCACGAAAGGCCACGGACATCAGCCTGCAATTATATACAAAATTCAGTTGTTACTTCAGCCCGGAACCTGCTGATGCTTTTGAAGATCCCACCATTGCATGATCAACTGATCCAATAAAAAGCTGTGACGAAAATGTATTAGTTTTTCTTAATTTCCCTGGAAATTCCTTGCCTGAATTACCTTTCAAAGAAAGATTTTTCCTAATTCGGTTCTTGTTTAGTGAGAGCATAGTGCCACGAGATGGTCCGTGCAAAGCCCCTTCAACACAATCTCCAGAATGAGCACAACCCCAAGGCTTGGATGGTCCTTCTTCACTGAATGTTTTAAGCCTAGGAAAGAACTTGGAGAAAACTCGCTGCTCTGGAGAACTACCTTCTTCAAGCTTGGCACAGATTGGGCATGGAGGATCACTTTTACATGATTTTGGTGTAGCTTGCTCCAAACATTCAGCATGAAATACATGGCGGCATGAAAGGACTCCAGCAACTGGCATATCTCCACTTCTCACAATTCGTCGGGAACTCCAAGGCGATCTTTGTGAAAGAAACCTCTCGCATAACCCACATCTGAAACCATCTGAAGGGTTACAAGGTTTACTTAGGAAGTCAGATTGAAAAGATTCAGAAGCCTCTGTCAAGTCAAGACTGCCACTAGCACTGCTCAAGCGGTGTTTATCTCTTTGTGATGTTGAGGCATCAAATTCTAGAAAACTAGCTGACAGGCTGTCAATAGCTTCTCTTCTAGGTGTTGCTTCAGTTGGAAATGACAGAGGATGTATGGGTTTTGACATAAAGAAACGGCGACTCGGGAAGCTACGATAAGATGAATGGGACTTGGTGATTGAATCACAGTCACTACTATCAGATCGGGATGAAGTTGAGCCTCTGCCATCCCTAGCAATTGATGCTCCCTGTCAAGAATTTTATTGTCATAAGAAAACTGGATTTAGCTTACAAACTTCAAAAGAAAGGAGTTAGCGGAGAAAAGCAAAGACAGATGCATACCTCCATTGTGGGTGAAAATGAAAATGGCCTCGTAACTGCATCTACCAAGCAGAAAATACAGTAAAATAATCAGTACAACCAAAATATCCAGAATGGTAGCATTCATGAATCATGACAAAGCATTGGCTAAAACCAATAAGCCAAATGTGCCAGGAGCAGTAACAATATTGATTCTTTAAGCATATCAACTTGCTTACTTTGACTGTGCTCAACATGAAGCGACCATTAATTTAGCCATCAACAAAGGGGAGAGCATGCTCAGAAGAACTGTAATGAAAACATAATTCAATATCATGTTGTGATAGATTAGCTTTTTTTATGTTGTTTGATGTCGGTTACTACTCTCGCTTTTTTTATCAAGTACTCTCCTCTTTTTTCAATATAATCAAGAACCTGAGATTGTGGATAATTATTCTTCATCTCTACCTAAAATACTCCACTAGAATTCGAACTCATGATGTCGCCTACCACACATCTCATGTTGCAATGCATTGCCCTTGAACCAACTCCCGGGGACATTGGTAACTGTTCTTTAAATCAACATTTTAGTGTTTTAAGCATACACTATGACTCATGAAGTATATTAAATATGTCACTTAAAAGAGTTTTTTAATAAGTAAATATGGTACTTAAGAGTTGCCATTTTATTTGATGTAATGGTCCAACATATCCCGGGGTTCCAAGATTTCATCTCACCGCTACTTTATCGGACACAATTTCGACATTTGTGCCACATAATCCACCGTCCTAATACTTTCTTCCTCTTCCTTGTCAACGTCTCTTTTTCCTCTCCAAGTATAAGATACAATTGGATCTAATGGGAGTTAAAAATGATAATTAATCTCCCTTCCTCCCTCCCGTGTGTTGGCAATACAATAATGCTAGAAGGTGGGATGGAATTGCAAGATTCACTTGAGAGATAAAAGGAGAAAAGAAAGTTAGGTTACAAAAATAAGTTTAATGAAGCTTCTTATGATATTCTATATGTTTATGCATTCATTAGATTCATGTTTTCCTTGAAAGGTTTACATGATATTTCTAAAGTCTTGCTTACTTATGTTACGATTCACAAAATGATGTTAAAGATATATAAATGGCCAATGATCCAGAGATTTGGTTTGATATTTCAAGCTACTGAGCCACAAATGTTATAGGCTATTGAGCCACAAATATTATAGGCTCACAGATTTGATTTGATATTATAGGCTATAGAGCTACAGATATTATAGGCTATTGAGATATAGATATAATAGGCTATTGAGCCACAGATTATGATTTAATATCATAGGCGACTGAGCCATAGATCATAATTTGACAAAAGGGCCAATGAGGAACAGATTTGATTCTATGGAAGGGCCACAAATGCCAAGTTATACAATATATGTTTTGAGAGCACTCATAGAAATTGAGAAGGTGTTGACAGAAGAATCCAACACCTAAGTCTACATATGTTGGTGTAAAGAGTCGTAATTCGAGTAGACAGTTTTTTGAACTTGGGATTCCTTCGGTTAGGATACAGATTATGTTTATGTCATATACAAACAGCATCAGACTCGCACAGCATTGTGATATGGCGGCTCAGCCGCTCGGATGTTGATCGAATGTCATGCAGTACACATGGTGAATTATCATGTATGCTTTATGACAGTGACTAAGATCTCCCCATGAGAAATATATCTATGTTCATGTCATCAAAAATAATATGCATCTATGTTCAAAGACTAAAGTATGATGTTTCCAAAAAGGTATATCTATGTTCAAAGACTAAAGTATGATGTTTCCAAAAAGGTATATCTGTGTTCAAAGACTAAAGTACGATGTTTCCAAAAGGGTATATCTATGTTCAAAGACTAAAGTATGATGTTTCCAGAAAAGTTATATTTATGATTTAGGATCAAAGTATGAAGTTTACATAAAAGCTATATGTATGTTCAAAGTTATAGATTTCAAGTACTACAAAAAGCATTTCCACATAAAGCATTTACAGTTACATTTGCTTATGATATTCAAAGTATTACTTTAAAGACTAGGATATTCTTATGTTTTCTCATGATGCATTACAAAGTTGTGGTACTTCAGTCTCTTTCATATGCCTTTGGTGAGCCCCACTACTATTCAGAGCCTTATCATGTTTCATACTATGTACATAGATAGTTTTGGGTATGCCAAGGCATAGTAGGCTTCATAGACTAGTATATTCAGGTCATGATCATGTATTTTGGGTAAATCTCTAGTATTGCCCTATGTATTTTGGGTAATTCACAGACCAAGTTATTTTGTTTTAGGGTTCCATGTGTATACAATAAGCACTTGCTCATATATGTTGAATTCTGAGACATTATGTAGAATTTTTTCATATATGCCTTGCACATACAATCATGTAAAACTGGTTTGCTCAATCAAATTAAGGCACCGAGTTGTCGGTCTACTTCACCTAGGTTTGGGGTATGACAGAAATGCACTACGTGTGCCAATTCACCTAACCAAATGATGGAATTCTCTGTTAATATGTTAGAACTACTTAACCTTCTAACCGCATCCCAATTATCACCCTGAACAGCAAAGTTTATTACCTCAAGATTGCTACCTTATTTCAGCTAACAAAAAATTGCTACCTTATTTCACCATCAATTAGACATCATTTCAACAAATTACCAACCTGTCAAACACTTTTTTTGTCCAACTACAACTTTCTAACTATCATCTTAAACAAACCTAATTTCAATATCATAAACAAATTGTACAATTTTTCCTTCAACTTTAATGAAGAAAGACAGTTCATGAACTGCACCAAAACCCCAATTAAAGAGCACATAAAAACTCGACAAAGGGGATGCAGAATACCAAAATTAGTCTTGCCCAGGCATTGCGCCTCCTACCATCGCTATGCACCGATGGCTAAGCCCCATCAATTAGCTTATGAAAGTCCAGTCCAATATAATTAAAGACTCAAAGGTGGATACTAACACATCGATGAGACTAATGATGGGGACACACTTTTTTTTTCCAAGTACGACATTCTAATTATTATCTTAAACAGACCTAATTCCAATATCATAAACAAATTGTACGTTTTTTCCTTCAACTTTAAACTCAGAAAATCAGTTTATGAACTGCACCAAAACCCCAATCAAAGAGCACATAAAAATACGACAAAGGAGCTGCAGGATACCAAAATTAATTTTGCACGGGGATTGTGCCTTCTAACATGGTTGTGCACCAATGCCTAAGCCCCATCTTATGGGTATTACATTAAGACAATTTGCTTACAAAGGTCCAGTCCAAGATAATTAAAGAATCTAAGGTGATACTAACACATAGATGAGACTAATGTTGTTCAAAAACACGTCAACTGCACAATGGTAATATAAAGGAGGAAAGGTGTTCCTTTGCTTTTCCTTTTGTCTGCTTAAGATTAACCACCTGAATAGAGATCCCTCATTGATATGAACCTACTTGAATATAAAGGAGGAAAGGTGTTCATCTTTCAAAAGTTGGGAGGTCAGACAAATGACCCTTAATTCTATTTGCATTTCAGAAAATACTTTCAACCCCCTTCCATTCCCCCCTCCTTTCACATATGAATCCTACAGCTAATCCCCTTCACCCGGGCATAGCAATAGTTGTGTACTATTTGGGTATATTGGTAGACCACTATACATGTTTGTAATCGTACGGCCCATATACTCTCCTAACAAGGACTTGAGATCCACAGCTGCAGCATGAAAATTGAGCCGTCGCTTAAAAAAGCATGCAGGAAGTTGTCTATGGGCTTAATCTACCTAATTCTGAATATTTATGCATTTTAGACCGACACCAAGTCAAAATTACCTTGCATCACAGTGCCTCCAATACAGAATAGCACAAACAGACAAATGAGAACCTTGTATCAAACTCCAAGAAAATCACAAACTATCCACAACTAAGTATATACATCTATATGAAAAACAATCAGCTGATTACTCAGTCAACATAAATGAAGCTAATAATGGAGAGAAAACAAGTAGTACAGGAGAATAAGAGACCAAACCCCAACTAAGCATCCTTGGAAGTTCGTCATATGCAAAAAAAAAGTTGCAAAATCAGTATGCTTACCCCTTCTTGAAGTACCAAAATCATCAATATTGATTTCTTGGATAGCTGGTGGAGTCCACTGTTGTGCCGGAGAGATGTCCGATGGACTACTACAGTATGCACCAACACCGTCTGATACGAGATATTGGTGATTGGCCAATTGGTTCCCCCTCACCCAACTTCTACTATCTCTACTGTTTGATGAAGCAGAAGATCCATACAATTGAACTCCATCATTAGAGCCAAAAGATAATGTTTCAGGTTGGAAGCGGAAATCCCATCTGGATGGTGCCGGGGAGAAGCTTGAATTAGTACGCCAGTAAGGCTCGTGTGGCCCCATGGACCATTCTCCACTAGCTGCATTGGACCCATGTGGCCTTGCAGCCACACAACAAAGGGACCCCGTCTTAGCTATGTTTCACAAGACTCACAAGTATTATGTTGGTGCTTGCTTCTCTCAATTCTCAATTTTCAGAATAAAGAGCAACTCTAGTAACTACTCCATTCAGTTTCAGCAACACAACAAAGGGAATACGATTTAACAATGCTCGTCAGTTCTCAATTTTCAGTGTAAAAGGGGCAACTCGATTTAACGTATCTACCAAGAGAGTGAGTTTTCTCCTCGCTGCTTAGGACAACTTCAGATGTCCTTATGAACTGCACCTGGTATGTGTAAATACCAATCATATACAACAATTCCCCTGAAAAGCATACAAGCATGACATGATTAGGTCCCCAAGGAATTCAGACAAAACTGAACTATTTGGATACAAGAAAATAACATGCAGGAAGTGTTTATAACAGTATTATCCTTCGCCAGCTTGATAATCACCAATATACATTCATAAAACGGAAAAGGTCAGGACACAATATAGATGGTTACCAAGAGCTGTCAGAGTTAAAAGGTGGACTAAAAAATGAAAAACATAAGTGCAATAAATCATAGCAAAATAAGTATAAGTAACACCATGATGCATAACATGAAAGCAAGAATGACATATAGAACTGTTCTTCAAGGTGACACCCATGAAGCCACTGAAGCTTTGGCCCTATGGTCAATGTTGAGGAGCTAAATGGTGGTCCAATTCACACCGGAAGGAAGGTCATCATGTTTGTTATATTCTTCCAAAAAATGTGAGCAACTTCGTAACTAAAATCCCTAAAATTGAGGTATATTATACTTAGCATGATTACTCATAACTTTTTATCTCTCTTACAATTGTGAGTTGTACTCTGTCACTTCACTCAATTAATCAGTAACTACACCTAAATCCCAAATTGGTCAAGGCCAGCAAAATCCATCATTTCACTCAAATACAAATTGGAAGAGAGAAACTCGACAAAGCAAATGCTAGTCTATTTGGTCCTTAAGCCATTTCTTTTTTTCATTTTTGTTTCACAAGCAGTGCATACAAACATTAAACAGTAAACAACTTTCATCTAAGGAAACACAATGATTACAAGTTAACCATGAAAACCACAACTACATAAAAATCCATCAAAACAAAGAGTTAAACTGAAGGTAAACTACCAAGCCACTCAAAAACAAAAATCATAACCATATAAAAACATTATAATTAGAAACCCCACATGGTAAAAACCAAAACCCAACTCCAAAAACACTTCAAAAACTGATCTTGATCATCAAAAACCAAAGGGAAAGAAAAGAAAACATAAAGACACAATTTTTACTCGAAATGAAATTCCCAAAACCCCAAAATCAAAATTAGAGATACGTGTTCATTGAAGTGAAGAATTGGACATAGAAATACAGTAAAGCTAAAAGGGTGTTGAGGGAAGCTTACAAATGTTTGAATTATTGGAGTGAAGAGACTGAAAATGGACTTTGAAGGAATAAAAATGTCTGCTTTGCAAATGTGAATAAAAACCCTAACTTCTCGCTGATACTGTATTATTTTATTTTTTGTGTTTCTTTTTCCTATGGAGTCCTTCATTTACTACTTTATTCATTTATGTGTCCCTAATTTTATGATTTGCATTTATGCCCCTTTTCGATAACAATAATATATTCGATGTAATCTTGCAAATGAGGTTCGGAGAAAATTATGTGTATATAATCATACTCTTATCTTGTGAAGAATCAAAGCTAGAACGAGGAGAAAAAAATTATACTTCATTAATTTTGTTAGATCACTTTAAGAAATTTAAGATTAAGAGTGACTTCATTTAAGTATTATGTCAATTATTAACCATTCAATTTTTAAAGAGTTGCACCAATTTTGCCAAAAAAATAAGAATTATAAAATATAAGATTTTAAAAAAAGAAGGGATTATTAGTCTTATTTTCAATACCTTTTGAACTATTTTAAAGTAATATAAATACAATATTATATGTTGCGGTATTTTGAAAGTTGAATATACTCGTTTTGACGTGTGAGAAGTTTTATTATTCAAAAGTATTCTCTTGTCTACATGAAACTCGTATTAAATTTATTTTAACTTGAATTGAAAATATTATATCTTCTCCAAATATATTTCACCCTCTTTAATTTGAAGAACTCTATCAAATCTTTAATTCGAAAGAAAAGTTAACAAGACCCAAAGTTAAAAAATTAAAAAGATACAATTAGATTGCAAATTCTGATCATATTAATCACAACCTTACAAAGATAAAAGTATAATCGACCACTTGTATAATCCCATCTTTCACAAATTTCACTTGTAAAACTATATTTGTGTATGTTTTTTGTTATTGATATGAGATACACATAAAAACACATACGATAATTATAAATATTAGATATAATTTTACGATCAATAATTACCACATATTACATACATATAAATATGTCCCACTCGTATCCACAAGACCATGACCAAAGATTCATATTAACATTACATGCTATATACTATTACCCAAGACTTCGTAATTATTTCTTATGAGCATGACCTTCCAATTAAATTTCATCATTAGAGATAAATCTATATAGAATAATGAGTGCACATGCATTTGTTAAATTAGAATTTATATATATGCATAAATAAAGTTTACATTAAATTGTGCATTCTGTATAAATAGAACAAAAGTGGATTTGAGCAATCCCAATTGATTGCTTTCATACTTGAAACTTGAGTTTTTAATCAGACATTTGTTTGTGACTTATGTTTAAGTTAACGGTTAAGCACAAATAAGTGGGTTTGATAGTTTGAACTTGCGACAATTCATACATTTGCACTACCTTAACCACTAAGCGATTTCTCAATGATTTTATTTGCACTGAAGTTTAATTATTAACACCACTTGTGTTTTCATCAATATATACGCTATCGCAGGCAAGTCCGACGCGATATCATTCCTTCTTCGTCATTGAAAATCTTTTGTCATTTGTGTTAATATAATAATAGTGCCCTGCCGTCTTCAAATTTTGAATTCACCTCTTATTTTCTCGTACCTTAATTAATTCAACGAGATATCTATTATCTCCCATCAATACAAATATTAAAAAATTTGAATCCGCCTCTCACTATACATAAATGTTTGAACACATAAAAAGTAAAAAAAAAATACTTTGTTACAAAATATATTTTTGGTAATGATTGTCTAATATTTAAGGGTAATTTATAGAAACCGCAGTAGATTAAGAGTAAAATGACGAATCTTACCAAAATTTGGACTTCAAATACATGTATGTGGTGTGTCTAGATACATGAATATCAGATGCATGTGGTCAAAATTAGGTGTAATTTATTATAGATACATTGTATCCAAGTGGATTCACATGTATCTGACTCTCTTACTCGCCGTTCTCCTATCTCACTCATCACTCTCCTTTCTCACTTGCCTCTCTCCATATATATATGATATCCAAGATATATGTATCTAGTGTGATTTTCATGTATATGTAGATCTCGCTCGCCTCGCTCTTTCTCTGACTCGCCTCTCTCCCTATTTTGATATATTTGGTAGCAAAAATACACGTAGGTGTATCCAAATTGGAATCCATTGTGAAATTTTCAAATTATAATGAGAATTATCAAATAATCAAATCAATTGTAGGGAATCTATTTTGGCAACTTGCTTGCAAAGAAGATACGCTTTGGATTAATGGATACATGGTATTTATATGAAAAATAGTGATGATATATGGACTCATGTCCCTCCAACAGATTGTAGTTGGTATCAGAGCAAATTGAATTCTATGAAACAAAGCATGATTGTTTGGTATAGAGATGAATCATACTGTTTAACCGAGAGTGATGAATATTCAGTGAAAGTTATTATAACTTAGTGGGGACCATGGAGAGAGTAAATGAATCTGATATGGTATGGAGCTCGATTTTACTACCTAGACACAAATTCATATTATGGTTGGCAACACAAGATACATTGTTGACAAAAAGAGAAAATGAACAAGCTACATATTTCAGTGGACGATACAACATGTTGTATGTGTAATGATAACAAAGTGGAATCCCAACGACATCTATTTTTTGAATGTAGATGGACAATAACAATGTAAGAAGAGCTAAAAAAATTGTCAGGATGCAGAATACAGAAGGAACAAGTGCAACCATGTTTAAGTTGAATAAAAAAGTGACATTGGAGATAATTTAGAAATGAGCCGACAACAACAATTTCGGGGGCAAAGATCTACCACACATGGAAGGCAAGAAATTTGAAGCAATTCAAGGAAGTAAATGTAAAAACAGAGATAGCTATTGCACAGATACAAACATAAATTATTGAAAAGATATAACAAGTAAAAAACTCTAGAAAAGTTCGAAATTGCAGTAGGTTAATTCAGAAACTCTCTAACTAGCTTTGTTATTTTTCCTACTGATTCTCAGGCTCGAAATGACTAACATGTCAGTTATTATTCATTGGAGTGCTCTTTACGTGTAAACACTGATTATCTATGATAATTTTTTCATGATTAACCAAAAACATAAAATATAGTAGAAATATTTGTCTAATTTGATAGCTTTTTCAAATATTTTACTTTGTTACAAAATCTCTTTGACAGTGATGGGCTAATATTTTCTCTAGTGTACATCTTTGTTAGGCCTCATTAGGGCCTAAGGTACAACACTTGTAGTAAGGCCATCTATAGTCGGTTTAATATTTCAGTATTTGACAAGCTTTTTACAGCCAAACCCTAGAAACTTCCCCCATTTGGCAAATATTTTCTTTATATTTTCTGCAGTATTTGGTACTTCGAACACAACAGACCCACGGATTTCTGCTTTCACAGAACACTGTAATTTTCTTGTTTTCTCTCTCCTTCCATTTTTTGTGTTTATAGACTCTTTGTGCTTTTTATGCAAAATTAACAAGATTTATCATTTACCCTTTTCTCTAATCTTGGCAGTGATAAAGGTTTACTAGACAAACAAAAGGTGAGACCTTTATGTTTTTTTTTTTATTATTCTTTTGATTCTAGAAAAGTGTAGTGAAGAAATCAAGTTTTTTTGGGGCTAAAAATTGAATCTGGATTTGTTTTTTTGGGTAAAGTTGGCTACTTTGATGGGAATTATGGAGTGTTAGAGATTGTATACCTATAAGGGTATTCAATTTCAATCATGAATTTGGTTTTCTGTGTAAAAAAGAGGAGACATATGGTGTGTGTGAAAATTGCTTCTGTGTCTGTTTTGTTTTGTTTGTAAAGTTGATTGCTTTGAAGAAAATTATGTAGTGCTAGGGATTTTATTGCAGTAAGAGAGGGTTTTTAATCTCAAACATTTAATTTGTATGTGTGTGAACTTGCAATTTGTTGCTTGGGTGATTGCAAGAGCTTTAAGAATTAGGAAGCAAAGGAGATTCAACATCTATTGTAAATACATAAAAGATAATCTTAATCTTGTATTGATAGTGTAATTTTTCCGGCCTACCTGGCTCAGCCCTTGAGAGTTGCTGGGGATTTTGTCATTGGTAAGTTTTAAAGGAAAATAGAAGTCTTGGGTGAGTGAAAATTGCTTCTTTGATTTGAGGTTTTTGTTGATTACTTTAAAGGAAAATCTGGACTGCTAGAGAAAACAGGGCCTTCAATGTCATCATGGATTTTTTCTGTGATTTTGTGTTGCAACTTTCTTGGTTGGTTGGTAAAGCTTTTACTTGGTCTTATGGTTATTGAGTGAAGCAATATAGCTTTATTGGGAAATTGATATTGCATATGATGTAATTTGCACCACTTTGCATTGTGCTTCATTTTCCAGGTTATGTTGTCTGTATGTTCCACCTCATGATGTTCTATGTAATAACACTTCATGAGTTGTTAGTTTGTTTCTGATCCAAGTTGATACAGAATATTTGGTTTGTAGGGTGACACATTCAGCTCCTTGACATGGCAGGCCAGAGGAATAACTACGGTAAGAGAATGCAATCGGAATCTGACTATTCAAGGAGTGATGGAAGTAAGAGAAGGACTCCAACTGATGAAAAGGAATCAAATTCCATTGGACCAGAGGATACTGTTTTTCGTTATTTATGCCCCACAGGAAAAATTGGAAGTATCATTGGAGTTGGTGGGGACATTGCAAAACAATTGAGGACAGAAACTAATTCAAAGATTAGGATTAGTGAGACCATACCTGGCTGCGAGGAGCGTGTGGTAACTATTTATAGTGGAAGTGAAGAAACTAATGTCTCTGAAGATACTGGTGACCTGATTTCACCTGCTCAAGATGCTCTATTCAGGGTGCATGACAGAGTCCTTGCTGAAGACATGCGTATGGACGAAGATCTGGAGGATCATCAGCAGATTACTGTAAGGATGCTTGTCCCATCAGATCAGATAGGTTGTGTGATAGGGAAAGGTGGACAAGTGATCCAGAATTTACGAAGTGAAACAGGTGCGCAGATTCGGGTGTTAAGCAGTGAGCACTTGCCCCCTTGTGCTCTAAACTCGGATGAGCTTCTCCAGGTAGTAGCAGGGTCCTCCTCACAACACTTTTGAGTACAGTTTATGTTAACCGTAATTCTGTGTTATCTCTTAGATTTTTTTAGATAATTAGAAGCATTCATTGTGCATATACTCTAGAGTACTTTTAGGCATGTATGGTTTAATTTACCTGAAGTAATTTCATCAGAATTTTAAGTGCGAGCACTTCCCTTGATCGTATTTGATTTTGGTACCTGGTGGAATAGTTGCGATCCGTGCAAGCTGGCGTAGACACCACCGGCATATAAAAAAGAAAATTGCTTCACAAAATATAATAGGCAGCTAGATATGAGGTTTTCGAGCCTGATTAAAAAAATGAGGTTTTTTTATTTTCCAGCATTGGTGTCTCTCGCAATGAAGAGGCTTGATTCTATGCTAACTGATTGCCTGGTTTAGCTTGTCAACCAATTTATAAGTATGTTACTTACAAACTTTTCCGATAAGATTCTAGATTTCCTGTTGGCCTAAGATGAATTTAAATGGGGAATATAGTCACTGAGGATTCATATAGTGAACCCCAACTTGCTTGATGCAGAGGCGTAGTTGTTGCATGGATTGTATGTCAGTGTATAGGTGTGAGTTTTGCAAAAACCTTTAGTTTTAGAGAACTCCTAATTTACCTTAGAAGATCAGTATATTGGAGTAAAATGAGTTCGTCGAGCAGAATTGTTGTAAAGGATTCATGCATTGACTGACTAGTTCGAGATTGAGGGGTAGTTGATTGGTATGGAGTATAACTGCGTGAGCAGAAACTTAAACATGATTCATTTGGTTCCTTTTTTGAGAAGGCAAAGTAGATCTTATAAATAAATTAGCACAAAGGAAGTGGGTTACATCTGACAGTTATTTCTAAAAATCAGAAGACATAAAAAGAGTACCCCATCTAATCCTGAAGGGCTTCTAACAAGATTGGTTTGGTTCTTTAAAAGCAGTTTTTTTTTATCTGTTAGCTATATCCATTTTGTAGGGCATATATTTGTGAAACTTGATGGTACCAAAAACACTGAATAGGAATAATGAAAGAAATGGACCATCAATTGTTGAGTGAGCAACTGCTGTATTCAAGTTTTATTTGCAAATTCCCCACTATGCCGTCACTTTTAATGATGCGTATATCTGGTTATATGAAAATGTAAATGATGTGTTGAAGAGATTCTTCTTTTATTTTCAGATAACCGGTGAAGGTGCAGTTGTTAAGAAAGCACTTTATCAAGTAGCAGCACGCCTCCATGATAATCCATCACGGTCCCAACATCAATTGCTGTCGTCACCCAGCATATTTAGGTCTGGTGCTGGACTTGTTAATCCTCATGCTGGTACCCAAGTCATGGGTGTGACATCATTGATGGGTCCTTACGCAAGTTACAAAAGTGATGGTAGAAGTAGATCTTCTTCTGTAAAAGAGTTTGCAGTTCGTTTGGTTTGTCCAACTGAGAATGTAGGAGCTGTAATTGGCAAAGGTGGAGGCATTATCAAACAGCTAAGACAGGAATCAGGTGCATCTATTAAAGTCGATAGTGCTGCGGCTGAGGGAGATGATTGCATTATATTTGTATCAGCAAAGGAGGTGAGGAACAGTTCTTGGTTATTGAATTCATTATTTGATTGCTAGGACTGAGAATGCTTCTCTGTAGCGTTTGTTGCTTATCCAATTGTGATCGCAGGCATTTGAAGATCAATCCCCTACCATCGATGCAACAATGCGTTTGCAACCGAGAAGTAGTGAGAAAACTGAAAAAGAATCCGGTGATGCTATTCTTACGACTCGCCTGCTTGTACCTAGTTCACGAGTTGGATGCCTTATTGGTAAAGGTGGTTCCATTATCAATGAGATGCGGAATTCCACAAGGGCAAGCATCCGCGTTCTTTCGAAGGAAAATCTTCCCAAAGTGGCATCCGAAGATGACGAGATGGTGCAGGTAAACAGGTTTTCTATTTTTGTCCTCGTGTAATATTGTCTCACTTGGTTTGTTTAACTCTCAGTTCTTTGTAGGTTGTGGGGGTGTGATGCTTGGTTTAAGTGTACTCCCTATGCTGAAATTCTTATGTCATGGTATTGTGTTTTTCTCCTTCAGATTACTGGAGATGCTAATGTTGCTGCCAATGCATTATTGCAAGTACTTATGCGGTTGAGGGCCAATACATTTGAGATGGAGGGATCTTTTCCTGCATTTTCTCCTGGCCTTTCTTATGTCCCCATGTCTGCAAGCATGCCAGATGGCTCAAGATATGGTAACCGTGATAATAGATCACGTCGGCATGGTTATTCATCTTATTCAGGTGGACATGATTACAATGATTTGTCTCCAAGTGATAGTTATGGTGGCTCACAGGTAAATACTCAGTGTTCATCTCTTAGAAGTTAGTTTGATGTTATCTCATTTTTACAGGTAAGGATCAAATTATCTTGTCCTGTTGTTCATAATCTAATTGATGGTTTCTGTATTTTTCCATCTATTTTGCTGCTATCCTTGTATAGCAAACAAAATATGTCAGAAAGTAGATCTGAATTCATATTTTTCAGGTTGGTGGTGGAGGTAATTATGCACCATATGGCGTTTATTCCTCTGGGCGACCTAGCAGTGCAGGGTAAAGCATTATCTGACTACACGCTTTGAATTAAGGCTTTGTTTCCCGCCTATAATTACACTTTCTTTCATTTACTGTAAAAAGGTTTTGTTATTTACTTGTTCTAATCTTTCCAGGGTTTCCAGCCATAACCCTTCTGCCTATGGAAAATCTTATGGATACTAGGGTGTAGAGGGTTATTAGCAGCCGGAGGTACAGAATTTCACCTTTTTTTTGGTCTTATACATAAATTAATGGGCATCTCTGTTCTGTACTTCAGTATAGCCTCAAGCGCATCTTCCTTTTGATAACTTTGACTAGCCTGAAGCCTGTATTGCATCTCTAATGCTCTTTCTTTTACTTTGCCTTTTCACACTTGCCATCTAAACAGCTATCATCTCCGATGCCTGTTCCAGCCCATTGCCTGCCCCTTTTGACGAAGCCTCCAGCCTAAGAACAGAGGACCAGACGAACAAGATAGAGAAACTTGTTGCCATCCTTACCCTAGTATTTCTGTTTCTTAGGTGTTACCAGCATATATATTGTAATGAAACAACGCCTCTTAGTCATTGAAGGCCTTTTGTACCCAACAATACCTTTGCTTTAGTGGTTTTGTGTAGCAGACTAAGCCATGACAGTTTGATGTGGTGGTTCTTCTTTACTTTTTGTTTGTTTGTTTGTGTTCTTAAGAACTTTTGTGACGTTTCCTGTTGACCAGTTATGCTACAGGATTGAACATTCTATTGCTTTCTCTTGCATCGATTTTTTTTCATGTTTTCTTGACAGCTTTCCAGTTATTGAACAAATGTTCAAGAAAGTCAGGTTTCTGCATTTCAGGAGGTAAAAATGTCATGTTTTCTTGACAGCTTTTCAGTTAGTGATCTTGTATGTGACATGATTCCCGCTATTGGGTTCTATCCTTGTGAATGAAGCCCTTCTGTTAGGTGCTAGCACAGAGCTTTTAAGAGATCAATCAATAGCTAATTATGATCAAAATTCACATTCACGTTTGCATGCTATGGTATACACTGAGAAGGCAGTTTCTACTGAATCAGTGTTAAATTTTCTTCTCTTGCTTCTCTAGGGTAGGAGGTACTTGAGATTGAGAATTGCTTTTCAGATCGTTGAGTAGGCATGAATATGTTTTCAGAGCTTTGCTATATGTGGTAAACCTGTCTTATCTTTGTTAATATTCATGCTTCCTTGGCCTCAAGGAAATGATGGTGTTCCTTTAGCCTTTAGGAAATGATGGTGTTGGTCACTGCTTGATGTCTGATCATTTTATGTGATCGATTCTGCAGGATTGATAGAAAATTTAGTTCTTATGATAAATTCCTACTAAGGTAAGTACTTTTCTTTCTTGCAAATGTTATTTCTTACACCGTGAGACAGATATATTATTTTGGTAGGAACATACACATCCTACTGTCAAACATTTCAGGAGGAAAGAAAGCTCTATTACGTGTATTGCCAACTGCTTTTTGCCCTTTGGAGGGCTTCATGAAGCTCACAGTAATGAATTATTGGGGTTCCATGTCGACGTGTGTTATTCCATCAGCTTTATTTCATTATTTGAGCATGGAATTCTCTATGCTCTGTTCTGTTTAATAAGAGTTCTGCACTGTACTTTCAAAACCGGTCCAGTTTCTTGTGTTGTTTTTGGACGGCTGAGCGTAATTACCCTTTAGTGTGGTCTTTGAATGGTCCACTTAAAGCATTCTTCTAAGTAATTGATTTGATGTAATAGAGTAAAAGCTCACACCTCCTAGTTATAAGGTACTAAATCATTACCACCACCAGGAGGTGGGTGGGATGATTGGGAACTTGGGATCCCTCCATGTTCAACCGGAGATCGCATTTGAGCCCTGAAAATGGTCGCAGGAAGTTGAATTAGTTGTCAGTGAGCGTCACAGGCCATTGAAGCGACTTATTCCTGTTGAATTAGTTGTGTCAGTGAGCGTCACAGGCCATTGAAGTGACTTATTCCTGTTGAATTAGTTGTGTCAGTGAGCTTCACAGGCCATTGAAGAGACTTATTCCTGGAAATAAGGCGGCGTCAAAAATAAAGAAATTGTTAAGAGTTGTATTGTCATTTCTATTTAGTCCCAACAGGATTCATATGTAAAGATACTTGTCTTGTTGAGTTCATAATGAGAATATTTTCATTGTTGATATATATATTTTTTGATTGCATGTGTTATTCTCATTTGTGTATGGAAGGTAGCAATATAGGTGACAATCTCATGTCGCCTCCTTTTTAATTGATGGTTAACAAGAATAATTTTTGATGGTTGATACAAAAAATGTACATTAGACAGTGGAAAAGTCTTGAGGTGAATTTAAAGCTCAAAAGTACCATCACTCACGAGAAGGAAAAAGCTAGAAGTCCACTAGTTTTCAACGAATGTTAATATTTTTCTTTTCCTCCATGAATGTGGAACTTCTTAGACACATAAGTGTCTTAAGGCATCTAGAAAGTAATCATCGTTTTGCATTATTTTTTATTCGACTAATACGCCTCACGTAGATAGATACTTTAACTTGATGCATATTTAGACATCGTAACTTGATTTAAATTAGCCTTGTAAATATCCCAGCTTCGAAAATCTTGAAAGGTAAAGGTGTTTAGATGTACATTTTCACAGTTAAAGGTGCACGCGAAATGCACCTATGTCAAGTTGAAGCGTCTAGATGACCACCATCAAAGTTGGGCATCCAACTCCTTTTGTAGCTCTGAAAGTCAATAGTGTTTGCTAAAGTGGTGATTAACTGAATTTTCTATTTTTCTGGGGACTTCCAACCTCAGTTAGTGACCTCCATTTGTTTGAACCAAGCAAATCGAATATGACCTTTTCCAACTACTTGTAACAAGGTTTTAGGAACATAAATTCTTGTGTGTTCAAAACCAACCTTGTATGAGATCATGAAAATGAAGTCAAAAGAAATCTAGTTTGTATGAAATCACAAATATGAAGTACAGTACAATGTACCAAAAGGGAAAGACATTAATATTGCATAAAGTGTATGTCTTTAACATTTCATTATAACATGGATCAATCTAGAACTTTTACCATAAAAAAAGTACAATATATCATATGATGGTATCATAGCACAGCCAGATAGTGAAGTTTTCTGAATTTTATGTAAGGAAATCAGCTCAGTATAGGACAACAAATCTAATCTCAGTACAAAAATTCGCCACACGAGCAATTATTCTCTTTCTTTCCTTCTTTTTTACCTCTATATAAGTAGCTAGCCTGATTTACAACATCACTTTCAGTTAATTCAGCAGGAAACTTTGATGAGGCTGCTCAAGAATGTTTTGGTCCTGGTCCCTCTGATCTAAGACTTATTCTCACTATCCGCTGCTGGTGTTCCGCTCTGCTCATCTAGCTGGTCAAGATCGTTGTTGCTACCATCTGCTTGCCAGATTTTAAACGGAGAAGAAAGAGGCAAAGGGGTTGAGATTTGCTTCCAGTATGATCACACTACAGGAATAGCTTTTAGGTACATACCTTCACCGGCATCTGTCAGTTTAGAAGCTGAGAGACGAGTACGAAGTTGCTGGTGTGGTGTCGGCTGTTATCAAAGAATACATAAGCAATGCAATCTTGTTGTGATATTTGAATACAAATTAAACAGGTAGCAACTTGATAGTTAACTTCCTTATGCATGTATGCTTCAGGATTTAGTTTGAATAAATAAAGGAAGATACAACTTCTAGCCATTACGAGCAACAATAGAAATTGGAAATGAGTTTCTCAGAGTAACAGGGTAATGCACCTCCAATTTCGGGCGAAGTGCCTCAGCAGGTGTTTTGGCCTTGTGTCCCCCTTGCTGCAATATAATAGAAAATGAAAACATGGTAAAAAATGCTCAAAACTTCAACATCAAACTTTAGCTAAAGACTGAAACAGCCAAAGTTACACTAAAGCTGAGTACCTTTCCTAGTGCCCAGTCCGCAGAATCAAAAAAAGCCCGTTCATGGTCCTGGCAAATGTTAAAGGGGTTGATTGAAAATTCAATGAGGACAAGAGTCGAAGTAAAACACAAAACACTTACAGGAAAATAATTTGAGATACCAAAGAGTTGAAGTATAAACCGAAAATAATCACCTTAGTTATCAATGGAGGTTTCTTTTTCACTAATCCACCATATTTTTTCTTCATTAGTTCCTCCTGCTCCTGGATATATGTAACGAGGAAAAGAATTATGCCCCAAATCTCAAGAAAAATTGGCAGAAGTACAGTAAATGTTTCGTGTAGTTGCAGTAAATTTAGGTCATTTTCCTCAACACTTTCATCAACTTACAGTCTCTACCTCAAATACCCTTATACACTTATAGATGGATACCAGTCCTATGAATGAAATCTCATTCACATGGTTATATGCCACAGAAAAAGATACTAAATACATGGCGACTGGCATTTTTAAAGATTTGAGCTGCAAATGGAAGTACATTAGGGACTATTTCTAGAAAATCTTTTGGTGCAAAAATGTATTCGCTAATCCCTATCATTTTAATGTATGCTCCATCATTGATTATATTCTAGAACTTTGAGTTGCAAACAAAAGAACCAAGTACATAGGGATTTTTTAGGAAAACCTTCGGTATAAAAATGTATTCCCGAATCTGTATCACTTTAACATATGCTTCATCATTCACTAGCATTGCAAAAGCTTTGAGCAAATGGAATCAATTAGTTGCATATGAAAATATGTACCGCTAGAGATGGATCTTGGCTTTCTTCTTCTGCACCCTTTGGATCTTCTGCAGGAAGGTCATCATTTACTTCACCTTTAGGAGGATCATTACCAAGGTTTGGTTCCTTGCCACTTTCATCTGAGGGGTTCGACATTTTGTGTGCTTGTTTCTGCAAAAATATATCTGGTTTGGTATCACTCATAGCTAAGTTAAGGATACACAGCTGATTTTCCTGACCAAGAACTCTTCGCTTGAAAACATTTTAATAGATACCATAACAAGAAAATCCAAAATATAGGGCATCTTCCAGTTAGATTTTGAATTTAAGGTATTATCTTAAATTTAAACTGAACGCAAAGAGTTCCAATTGATCTACATATCAGAAAACAACCGTAAACAGACTAAGAGTACAAGTAAATGAAACAATCAACTAATCATGAATCATGGCATATGTAATCTTAGAAAACGAATGAAATTCAACCGTTAAAACAGCCTGGATAACATAAAGCATCAAGGATCTCGAACACAGAATTCTAAAAATCAAAGATCACAGAAACAGATTGCAGTCCACATACACTTAATCACAGCATTGACGGACACTCAATCAACTTAGTCAACACACACACAATAAACAATACCCTCAAAGAATCCCTAAAAATGAAGAATAACACATCTAAAGATGAAAAAACTTTAGATACTCCTATTACTCTATAATGTACATCTTCTAGTTTGATACATAAGCCATATCATACAAAAACAACAAACTTCCCGCAGTTGATTGAAACATTGAATGTCCACCAAATCTTACAGAAATACCCCTGAGAATCAATCACCCACTCCAAATGTGTGCTGGTATAATTTTCACCATCCCCTTCCCCAACAACAACAACAAGAAGATAGGCAGTGTAATCTCACAAGTGAGGTCTGAAGAGGGTAAAGAGTACACACACCTTACCTCTACCCCTACCTAGAGTCTGTTTCCAATAGACCCTCAGCACACTATCCCCATCCCCATCCCCGATCCCCGAAATTCAACCGGAAATGATAACTTGTCAATCAATTTCTTTTCAAGATATCAATTCTAGCTCTCAGCTTAAACATGCAAAAGAACAAAAAGAAGGTAAAACACAGAACTATAAATACCCAGTTCACGAAATATGAAATAAACGCACAGATTCAGTAATTCCAATCAATTTAAACACCAAATCAATCATCACAACAGTGCCGAATTTGGATCAAAACTAAAATCCCATTAATACCCAGAACGCAAATAGTAGATTCACATATGATAAACCTAGTAATGAGGAAAAAATAACAAAAAAGAATCGAACTTGATAGCACAAGAACAGGAAATAACTATTGAAAATCGCCACCTTTTTAAAAATTACAACAAAAATAGAACCCAAAAAGCCAAGAAAATCAGTTTTCAGATATGGGAAAATGATGATGAAGAAGAAGGGTTACCTGGAATCTGAAGTGAACGTGGATGAAACCGATGAGTTACCAGAAATATGGAACAGAAAGAAAGACGAAGCAAAATAAACTGTAAAATGAAAGAAGAAAAATAAAAAGAAAACAAAAGGTTGCGTTTTCATTGCACTAGAGAATATGGGCCTTCTCATATTGTGGGCCTGGGGCATTTTTGGGCTTTTTCATTGTTTTTGTGGGAAAAGTGCCCAGATAGCTGATTTTGCAATGTGGGGGCCACTGTTTAAGTCACATTCTACGGAGCGATGGTTAGATCGACTTTGTTGTATGGAGTAGAGTGTTGACTAGTTAAGAACTTTCGCTATTAGAAGATGAAAGTTGTGAGAATGAGGATGCTGATATGACTGTGGGGATATACTAGGAGAAGTAAAGATAAAATAAAAATATCTGATACAAGATAGCTAGGAGTGGCGTCAATAGAAGAGAAGATACGTGAAACGAGATTGAAATGATTTGGGCATATGCAGAGGAGATGCACGGATATCCCAGTACAAAAGTGTGAGAGGTTGGCAATGAATGTTTTCAAGAGAGTAGAAGTAGACAAAAGAAGTATGGAGGAGACGTGATTTGACAGGACATGACGTAACTTCAGCTCACCGAGGACATCACCTTAGATAGAAGGTTATGGAGGACACAAATTAGAATATGTTGAGTGTTGTCTCACTTATTCTTCTATACTATTAGTTGTGCTATTAATTGTGGTGTTACTCTTCTAGTTTCTTGTCCCTTGATTTCAGTTATTAATTATTAGTTGGTTTTTCACATTTTCATTATTGTTTTATCTTATTATGATTATTGTTTAGGATGATTTGACATGTTGTCTTTAGTATTTTGCTGGAACTTACTCCATTTTGTTATTTCTTCTTTATACTGCTTTGGTTTACTTTTTCCTTGAGGGGTTTCTCTAAAGCAACCTCTCTACCTCCAAAGTAGTGACAATGTTTGCATACACTTTACTTTCCCCACTGCATGAGATTACACTGAGTATATTATTATTGTTGTTGTTTAAGTCACACTCTAAATTTATAAAATTTTGAAAGTTTATCCACTTTGAAATAATTTCAATACGTGATGAAGTTGCAAGAATTCATACCTAAAGTTACAAATTTTGTATGAAGTTGGTAGGTTACTTCACCCACAAATGATTTGAGTTCAACCAGTTTTTGCATGCACTTATTATTCAAATTTCAATAATATAATCCATAATTCAACACATAAATCTATTCCGAGTATGCTCAAATTTGAAATACAAACTACAAATGTCATAAAGAACAATTTATATTAACTATCGTTTCCAACAATTTGAAATATAAGTAGCAAAATATACTATTTATATTTCAACTAGCTATCCTAAAGATGGCTACCTAGTATAAACTTTACCAAATTATTGTTCATGCCTAGTATTTAAATCCTCTTAATATCTTTGACACAAGTTGGTTTTTATTTTTATTTTTATAGGAGCAACATGAACCAATTGATTTGAAAGAATGATCATAACTAACTCACAAACACATACTTGTTATGTAAGGGGTCTAAAAATTTTTGATTCTCATTAACAGGGGCGGATCTATGAAGGGGTGTGAGGGTGCTACGCCACCCTCAAACTTCGACGGAAACTCTATATATACATAGGTATATATATAATATTTATATAAATATAAAGTGTGCCACCCAGAGAATAAAACTGGCTTGTGGTGCCACGAGGACAACTTTAGAAGGTTGATGTTACGGGTTCGAATCTCATTTGTACCTAATTTTTTGAGAAATTTGCTGCAGACGTTTTTTAAAGAAAAAAAAAGGCTCCAAGCACGTTTTTTTAAGGAAACACAGTTGACACATTATTTTATTTTATTTTTATAATTGTTATTGACTTAAATTAAATTAATTACATTATTACTCCTTTGACTTTTCTTTTCCACGGACTCTATCCGCCACTGCTCTCATAACATGCAGCTTATCATGTGGGGTTTCATATAATATAGGGAAAAAATAAATATACCCTCAAACTATCGAAAATGGTATATAGATACCCTCCGTCGTACTTTTTGGGACATTGGTGCCCCTGCCGTCCAAAAAGTAGAACATATATACCCTTTATATTAACAGACATACACGTGTCATAATCTTATCCACCGACCCAATATTTATTAAATATCGAATTGACGGATAAGATTATGTCACGTGTCCCTATTTAGTTTTCCGTTAGAGTGAAGGGCATATATGCTCTAGTTTTTGAACGGCAGGAGCACCAATGTCCCAAAAGTATGACGAAGGGTATCTACATATCATTTATGATAGTTCGGTGATATATTTGTGCTTTTTTCCTGTAATATATCAAAAGATCTTCTGAATAATTTCTTCAATTGTTCAGTAATGTCTGTCTTGCACACATTGATTGCATCATTCTTTGATCACATTCAGAAATCTTCTAGACTTCTCATAGCTTACCTATCATTTCCAAAGTAGTATATCCTTTGTGTTCTAATTTATGTGATATAGTCTGAATCAATATCAAATTCAAGAACAATAGGTAAATTTTTAAAACATTATAGAACTTTAATATCAAATACTTACACCTCTTGTATTATTAAAAAAATAAATCCTACATTACACATTTACACCCGTTATGATATCTCTGTTGTTCAAAAAATATTTAAACCTTTTACATAATTACAAAAAAGAGAAATTTATAATATATTAAAATATTATAATTAAATTAAATTACAAATAAATTATGTATTTAAAGTGTAAGAACTAATAAGGTTATAACCAATAGTTGGTAGTTAAGTAATTTGTGTTCATTTCTTATTTATGAGTACCTACTACTAAACCAATCGTTAAGGTCATTCACTTGATTTCCTCAATGACTTTACTATCAATGAATCAAGATATGTTATGCAGCTGTAAAGGCGAAGACATTGGTGGTGGATATGCTAACGATCTCGAAAACAATGACTGATTTGTAGATCTACATGTTGATCTTTATTATACTAGGATGCAAGGAAGTTTCAAAATATAAATGATCAACAAGTATTTATTTTCATTCTAAGGAATATTTTTTTGTTAAATTTTTATCTTTGTTTTTTAAAAATCATAAAAATAACTCATATGTATCCATAAACCATGTAACATATTAGCTCACTAAGTTTGTTTAACGAATCAAAAGCAGAATTAAAAAAAAATGAAATAAAAAGGTTCACAACTAAAAATAAGTTAGATTTTGACCTACTCCATAAACTTGTTCTTTGCTTTATTTCTCATTGTTAATTAAAAAGTCAGCCTATGATTATTAATGATTGAACTTTCTTGTATTCTAATTTCTCATCTTCGATTCTCATGTTCAAGTACAACTTTGTGCCTAATCCAAAAACCCATTTAGGACCATAGTCATTATTATTAATATTATCAATTGACCTAGTATAACAAATCAATGATCATAAAGTATGTTTGCAAAACATTAAAAAAGAAAAAAAAAATAGGACAAAGAATGTTGCAGTTTCTATCGAAAACAACTTCTCTATCCCATAAAGTTAAAAGTGACATCTGCATACATGCTATCCTTCTTAGACCACACTTTTGGGATTACAACGGGTCGTGTGTTGTTGTAATGTCGCGGTTTCTTGTATATGATGATACATTTTCTTGAAAAAATTATGTTTTCAAAGTACATGTTATGAAGAAAGTAGAGCAGGTAAAAAGTCTAGCAAGTTAATGCAAGACTTAACTACTTCATGGAATATCATGTATTGAACCAGAAAGTTGTACATTTCATTGATTAAATAAGCAAAAGCAACAACTAATTATGTGTCATCAAAACCTAATATTATTTGTAACTCTGTTACATGATTTGGTTTACTGGTTAGTATAAATTCGCGGTCGATCACACTTAACATACAGATCATAACAACAAAATTTGATTTGAGTTTCAAAGTTTGAGCTAAAGAGAAAGATGAAGGCAGTATCAATTGAAGCTGGAGAGGGATCAAAGGCCAAAAGAGTTCATGGAGTAAACAGAGGGATCTCTGTATTTGATCTCGTTTTACGTATCGTTGCACTTGTTGGAACCTTAGCAAGTGCTGTGGCAATGGGTACTGCAGATCAAGCACTTTCATTCAGTACACAGATTGTAAATTTTGAAGCTCAATATGATGATATCGACGCGTTTAAGTAAGCAACATTGCCAACATATTAGTACATGAAACAGAACTGTATAAAAGGTTAACTAACACATTTTTTGTTTTGTTTATTGTGATTGAAGGTTTTTCGTGGTTTCAAATTCTATAACTTGTGTATATCTTGCATTTTCTATCCCTATTTCAATCTTTCACATTATCAGAAGTAGAGCAGGAAAGAGCAGAGTTTTGCTCATTGTTCTAGACGCGGTAATACATCAAATTTCTACTGAAGTTTTCATATTTAGTACTTTGTTATGAAGTTGTGCTGATATCTTTTTATACTTTGTGAAAACTTTTTGAAGATAATGCTGGTTTTCCTCACATCTGGAGCATCTGCAGCAGCCGCGATTGTGTATTTGGCACACAATGGCAACACTTCAACTAACTGGTTTTCAATATGCCAACAGTATACAGATTTCTGTCAACGTTCTGCAGGATCACTTATTGGTTCGTTTGGTGCAATGGCCTTGATGGTTATACTTATTATCTTGTCATCTATCGCGTTATCCAGGCGCTAAAAATGTCATAAAAGGAGACTGGCTACACTAGCAATTGCTAGCCTTTGTGTTTATTTCTCTGTGTGTATTGTGTTTGTAAATTGTTAGTTTCATGATTTGCATTTCATTGTATCAAGATTCTCATCAGTTGTATCACAAATGAAAAGATTTCCTCCTTACTACAATGTTTTCATCTTCAATTATGTTTTCATAAGCTCTAATTTGTTTATTGAAGAAAGTTACTTTTTTGAACAAACTAATGAACATAAAATTGAGACTATTTCAATTGCTACTGTATATAATTTCAATCACCTCTGAGTCTGATGATGTTATGAAAACTCTTGACATCATGCAAGTAATCCCACCAATTCATCAATCGATTTCAACGTCTTCTCATAGAATACACGAGATTCATATACCTTTGGTGTTCGAATGTAGTAATCAAACTGCAAACGAAAAAATACATAGAAATATTCATAACACTGAATACAATCTTGAAAAATTTCTGAACAGGGAAATAAGGACAGTTACCTCAGCCATGTTATCAGTAAGCTCATTGGCAGTTTTAATATAAGACTCTTTTCGACTTTCAGGCACCCTGGACAAGGCATTCTTCATGTCCTGTTTAAGATAAGCCGATTTAAGACGAATATAAAACAAGACATACCTCCATGAGTTAGTCTCCAACATTTCCTTAATACTATGTAGTCCATCTGCTGTTTGGCGAATTCGTGCAACTGCATCTTCAGGGGACAATCCAGGCTCAAAGAAATGTTCTCTTAAGAATGATCGAACGCCCCAATTTTCAGCTAATGCTAAAGGGGTGAATGGTAGGCCTAGTGTCAATGGAGTGGTTAGAAAAGTCGCGATAAGTTTTCGTCTACATGAGAAATTCTCTTCATTAGTTGATAAGTTTGATTGGATTTTGGGTAGTGTCTTGCATTGTGTGTTATGAGTTTTGGTTATTGTGATTTTTGGATGGAACAAAGTTGTAGGATTTGTGAAAGTGGTCATGTTTGTGTAACAAAGTTAGAGAATGTTTGATGATTTTTGAGAGTTTTGGTGTGTGTTTGGATGGATATTAATTGATTTCCCTAAATCCAAAATGGACCTTAGCTTTTGGTGACTTGGCAATTAGTTTATCCTCTTTTTTCCCCAATAAAATTAGTGTTGTTGGGTCAATGGTTAAGAGGCTTTGTTCTAGTTGGCCCAATTTTGGAATTGTTAACTTTGGGCTGGCCTGTTCACTTGAAAGGTTCACATTACTTCGGAATCAATTAAGACAGAACACTAGTAGCCCTATTTTGTAGACAGGTTGGGATCAATCTTTTAATTTTTATCTCGTTGAACAATGTTCCACTGATTTTCTGTAATCCCTAGGCATATCCTTGACGCTGCTTACAAAATCATGTTATGAATATGGTTATATTATTTGACCGTCATACTTACCAATATTTTTTTTGACCTTCATCCTACAAGTTGTATCTCAATTCTCATATCAAAACAAATTTGAGTTCAAAATTGGGACAAGACAGTGAAGTAGATATAAATTATGGTTAAATTTTCAACTATACACCCCTGAAATAAGTTATCCCTTCTAGAGAGTGGAGTAATGGTATCAGGATTACTGGATTAGTTATCCCAAAATAAAACAATGAAATTGACAAAACACTTTTGAAATATCTGAAATCGTTTTTTCTACTGAATAAGGTGGAGAGTATTTTTGTAAACAAATTATTTCTTCTTTGAAATTATGGAATACATGTTATTTAGTTTTCAATATAACAAATCAAACAATGTCAATAAATAATTTTCATGCATAAAGAGAATTAAAGCAATTTAGGCAAAAATAATACATTCTTGATTGGGCATGAATAGCTTTACAGCCAAAAAATCTAATGTCTCTAGCTCCCACATAGTTGGACTAATAATAATTGCTTTAAAAATTCAAGCCACACCTTTAATGACATCTAGTGGGGCTAGCTATTCATATATAGTACTTACAGAAAATGATAGATGAGAAATGAATGGATTGGGATGAGAAAATGATCAAAACAAATCACAATAATAAAGTTCGATATATGAATCCTCATTAACTAAAATAAATAACTACAATATTTTTATAATCCCTATTAATATAAGGATCGTTAATAATTTGTTTGGCTAAACTTTAAAAATATAAAAAAATGTTTGACCAAATTTTAAGCGAAAAACTATGTGCTTGTAAATAGTAATCATATTCGTCAAATTATGACATGCGTAAAAATACGTTTTAAAAATATTGATCAAATATAAACTACTAATAAAAATACTTCACAAATGATTTCGTTAAACACAAACTGATCAATCAAAGTACTTTTTCAAAATTAATTTGATAAGATGTACTTATCAAATTAAGTTGATCTTAGTAGCTTTGTCAAACACGCTATAGAAGACTCCTAAAAAGCATAGAACCTAACACAAATATATTAACATACAAGTATCAAATGGTGTGGCTTAGTGGTCAATGTGGTTGAGAATCTTGAGGCCTTAGGTTCAAAATTCAGCGGAGACCAAAAATACTAGGAGTGATTCTTTCCATCTGTCATAGTCTTAATGGACAGAGTAACTTGATACCTGTTGCTGGTGGGAGGTGACAGGTATCCCCTGGAATTAGTCCACGATCATTAAAAAAAAGCATATCAACATACAAATTAAAGTCAACTAATTGTTATCGACAGTATAATTCTTTTTTTCTTTCATTATGTTCTAATCTTCCGCTATATTCACATTAATTGCAACAAATTAAAGATATTTTAAAACAAACGTTTATTTTATATGGTTTTAGGTTTATCTCTCATCTCCCTTTCGAACACCTTCACTCATGCTTTCACATCTATAGTCCGATGTACCTATAAGTTATCGTTCACACAAAAAATGCCAAGTTTCAAGCGATTCTCTCTCGTTTTATCCTGAAAGTATGTTACTTACCAATTAAGGAAAAAAACACAAAGACCATAGGATAATTTTACTAAATTAGAGTATATATTTAAGGAGTACGTAGTAGATGCCGTGAACGGCACTAAGAAGTATTACCATATTTGTTGACTTATAAGATAGTTACATACATGCATCTAGTCGCAATTCACAAACATTTTTTTTTGAAATACGAAATTATATGAATAAAGAATAACTCTATAAAAAGAAAATTCATGATTCATATAAATTACTTAGTAAAAAATGTATCGCTTTTCAACACGTGTATATGAACATCCATCAAAACACTATAAAAATCAACAAAAAGTTGGCACTACGTACTCCCATGTTGTTGTGCTCAATAGTATTAATATTATAAGTCATCAGGTTATTAAAATATGGAAATGGGCATAAGGGATTTTTCTTTCCCTTTTTGGGTAATTAATTATTGGGGTATGCATGCCCAAGTGATTGTTTGTGTAAGTCGCTCGTCATCATGACTAATCTTGATTAGTCAGAGCTCCAATGCAGATCCGGACATTAAGTGAAAAAAATGACTACTCTTAATTAAGAAATACTTTTATAGAGTCAAACTTCTTTATAATGTTGTTGTTTGTTAGAATATTTTTCAATTGTTATAGTAAAATATTATTATAAAGAATATATAATATAACATAAAATGAAAAATATATTGATTCTAAAAAGAACTTGGTGTAGAGGATGATTATTAAAGAGAGATCCATATATATATACATGACTATTTGGCATATAAATCTTTAGCAATAAGTATAATTTAATCAACTATAATGAGTTATTTTACTATTTTTCTTAATTTAGTACTTCCTCCATCTAACAATAGTTGTTCAATTTGGAAAATTAAGAGATAATTTATCTTTTGTGTCTATTTTACCCTTGCTATTAAATATTATTTATCATCTAACACATTTTTCAAAGCATTAAATTTAATAAAAGTCAAAAGATAATATAGTAATATTACCTCTATTATTTATTATTTCTTAAAAGGTGTGTCAAGTTAATAGTGAACAACTATTATTGGACAGAGAGAGTTTATTGATAATTTTCTTATGAAGAATTACTTGGTATTTTGGATCAATTTAACATGGGGATATAATATCTCATTTTCCCACATAGTTGGATACTTGGATTATTCAGTGGGGGCTTCGATATTCATAAAACTTATAGAAAATGACAGCTCAGAAATGCATAAATTATGATTAGAAAATTATTTTAAAAATGAAGGAACACAAAAAACATAGGAAATATATACAATTATTAGTATAAGCTTAATTTATACTACATATATAGTTAGTCTAAATAATATTTATCCAATAATCATTATAACAAAAATAATTTTTAATGATAATAAATATACACATTAACGACATTAATTAATTGTCGTTAGTTTCAACGTCTGACTTTAGAGATATTTACAAAAAATGCTAATTGTCGCTAATTAATTATTATTAAAGATTATTTTTTATATAGTGCATATATTACCGGTTTATTATAGCAAGTAACCTATCTTATACATTGTTTTTATTACCGCCAGTGTTTCGACATAGATTTGGTGTTATTTAGAAATTAAAGTTATATCTAAACATATATTTCATTTGGCAACAAAAATTAAAGTGTCGCGAATGAAAAATATATTTTCACATGTGAAATTAAACTATCCGAAAAATCAATCCAACGTATAATCAATTAATTTCTTAACATATCTTTTCAAGAAAAGAAGAAATTTTTTGTATGAATAAATGGGACTTAAATCTCACAATTTTTAAAAAGCTTACTAATAAATATCTTTTAATATGATTGATTTAACAATATAAAATTAAATATTTGCTTTATAGTAGTCATTACTTGTAAAAATTAAATGGAGCAATAAGTTGAGCACGTGTTCAACGATAGCTGGAGGAACAACGTAAATTGCAATTAGTATATCGTGTACGCCATTGAAAACATGACATATTTTTTAATTATATAGGGACGATCTCAACTAAAAAGATATAGCGAGATTGATCGCAATTTCAAGAATATTTGACCAACCATTCGTGCGGCTGGTTTTAATTTACCATTTTGACAGCTGATCAAATGAGAGGGCGCCATCTACCTACTTGTGGAATAGAGGGGGAGGGAGAATTCATTGATGTTAAGATGTCAAGGCGGTTGAAGAAAGCCATAGATGAAAGTAACCGATGCTTTGATTATTCAATCGACATCTTACTGCCATTTTGTGCTTATCGTCATGCTGACAAAAGAGGAGTTTCGATTGATTTTATTTACTATGGAATTTTTTCTCTCTCTTATATATCTCGCTAATCTAGTATTGTCATATAAGAGAATTGTCTTTATGGATAAAATATTTATATCTTGAGTCGACATAAATAAAAATAAGTTAGTCAGATATTATTTTTAATTAATATTTTTTCAAAATATATAAATAAAAATTAAAATAAATATTTTGAGACGGAAAAAATACACAACAACAACAGGCAAATAAACAACACATAACCAATAGTCCAATATTCTCATATTATTGTGTTCACTCGATCACTTATATATAAAAAAAATGGGAAGGTCAAAAGGGTGTTTTCATTCCCGTTTTGTATAATTGACAAGCACAAAGTGAACACAATTATGTTAAAAGTATATTTGGATGAATTTATAATTTACGATTTTTGACTTAAAAATATATTTTTATCTTACTCGTGTTATAAATCAAAAGTGTACTTAAAAATATTTAAAATAAGTTAATTCAAATAAATTCTTAGTTTTTTCGTTACTAAACATTTTTTTACATTTATAGACAAAAAAAGAAAAAGAAAACTTGTTAACATTATTTGAGTGCTCGAATTTGAATAGTACCACACATTCTTGAATTCTTTTTTCTGCGTAAATAATATATTTATTATAAGTAAATTTATATATTAGTTTCTTCGTTCTCTTATACTTATCATTGATATTTCACTTTTTGAAAAATAAATTCTATAAAATTTTAACTAATACTTAATTTTAAAAGAAATATATTAACATAAAACGTATTTTTCTTTGTACCGAAAATACCTTAGAAGTGAAAGATAAATACACATGCCCCTTTTTTTTCTTTTCATAAAATGCACATACCTTATTCATTGAACTAAAAGTTTGATCTTATCCAAAAAGTTGTTTTTGCAAAATAAAATAAAAAAAGTTTTAATAAGGACTTTGTCCTATTTAGAAGAAATTTCGGCGGAACATTAGCCGTTAAAAAAGAAAAGAAAATCCACCACGAAAATTATTCGTTTTTTCTAAAATAACTTTTTGTTTTATTTAAAATTATTAGTATTTCATTATAAATTTTGAAATCCAATAGTTTAAATTTTAAAGAGTCTTTCAAACATATTTTTTAACTTTATCTTCGTAAATTTTAAATAAAATATTATTTCCACTATTTCAAAAAATTTACAAATAAATATAACTTTAATTTAATTTTATAAATTTAAAATAAAATAATAAAAATGTGAAATCTATGACAAACGCCTACCAAGTTAATAAAATAGTCCAAAAATATCACCATTGAAATGATGGGGATATTTTGATTATTTAAAAGGGGCCATGCATGCACCTATCTTTTTTCTTTTCTTTTTTCAAGTGGTTGCACTAGACCCGCACAGTCCACAACTTTATATCAAGAGAGGTCTGAGTTCAAAATCTAAAATTTCTGATAAGGATATAGGGATCTCAATTATTTTGTTATAATAAGTTTTTTCATTTTATTTTTATTGAATTAGCTTATCGAGAAAATATATGGTGAAAACCAGATTTTCATTGAAATACTAAGAAAACTGCTAATTTTTCATGTGAAAATACTATTTTTTCCTAACTGATTCAATAAAAATATTTATTAATATAGTTACCGAATATTAATCGACATGTGTTTTACTTTATTAAATCACGTAATAATGGAAATCGCATTGACTTGATATAAATACCCGATGCGGATAAGTTTTTTATATTCATGTAGTAGAAGTAATTTTGGATGCCAAATATTATTATATTTATTAACTTCAATATGAATTTAAGATAGGTACTTTTTTTAATAATCATACAAAACAAGATCACACTTAAGTCAGCTAAGAGATTGTTCAAGTACTTTTTTTTATGATAATATTAATTACTCCGTAATTCTTATTCTGATAAAAATATTAACTAATGAAACAACTATAGGATCGCTTGTTGAATAATTCCGATTTTAAATATTATTCAAAAAGTCTTACCTAGGAGTATGATTAATTTTTCTACGCGGATTTACATCATATAATTGACTTTTTAAAAATAAGTCTCCTTAAATAAGGCTATAATAATGAATTAGGTAATTAATTAATCCTTATTCTACTAATCAGAAGACAAAAAGCCAAAGAAAAGAAAAATTGAATAATAAAAATATTGACATTTCATTGTAGAAAACAAATTTTAAAAAATCAAAGATAGACTGCTGAAAAATATTTATTAAAATTTCACAAGTAAATTAGTTTTTTTTTTTCAAATACAAACTGAGAAACTAAATTCTAAAATAATACAACAACAATTTGTTGCCCCTACTACAAGGTTTGTTGCTAATAGTACCAATGACATAACATTTAATTATATTTTACAATTGTTGTCATAAACTTCTGATGTCACCTTTTCATCCAATCGCCTCCATATAAATATATTTTCACCGGGGCGGAATCCCTTTGTCGGAAAAATACATTATATATATATATATATATATATATATATATACATATACATATTGAACCCCTTGATATAACTGCGAATCTATTTAGAAAATTCTTGATGAAAATTCTGTCTCCGCTACTGATTATCACTGGGATTGAAACGTTGAATTCACAAAAAGTGGCTGCTGATAATTGAAGAAAATATTACAATTATTACTTGTAATATTATTTGTATTTTGTTGTTGTGATGATACTTGATCCACATTACTTGTGTTACTCACATTATTCATTGTGTAGCTTTGGTCATCATATAATAAATTGTCACTTAGTAATTGTGGAATTGACCCAAAATAATCCAATTCCAATAGATGTGACAATGAACAAATTCTTGGCAATTTCATTGTTTGTGGTCCACCAACAACTTCAATTGCATTATTTATACTCACATTTTGTGCCTCCAATTCTTCTTCTTCAACTTTCATCATCTCTATAGTTTTTCCCAAATTTTTCTTCTTATAAATTCTACATAGTACCCAATCATCTAACTGAAAAAAAAAAATAGCCAAGAAAAAAAAAGAATATTAGTTTAATTCTTCATCAAAAGAAAGAAATAAATCTGAATAGAGCGGAATAAATACACTTGATACAAAAATATATTTCTTCTGTCTCAGTTTATATGACACACTTTCCTTTTTAATCAATCTAAACAAGAATGACACATTTCTATATTAAGTAATAATTTAACTTTAAAATATCTATTTTGTCCTTACGGAAATGATTTATGGCTATCAGACCACAAATTTCAAAAGTCTCTTTTTTTTTTTTTTTAATTTCGTGTCAAATCAAAATAACTCATATATAAAATAGGACGGATGGAGCATATGAATTAGAAAATGCATAACTACAGTAAAGTCAACAGATTAACGACAAAATTCATAACTAATTCCAGGATTCCTTTTTGGGGTAGCTAGTGAAATGAATATTCATGACTAAAAAATATCAAGAATTAGCGACAAACAAGTACTTTTATCGTTAAACAACAACAAAAAAATCCATTGCTAGTTCTACTTACACACAAATTATCGAAAAATCATGTCAATTACTAGCTATTTAGCGACAGATTAACGATGTTCTTACCCTCATAGATCCACTTTGCTTAGAATATGTTTGAGACTTTGAGTCACTCAAACGATATTCATGCATGATCCAATCAGTCTTGACACCTTTTGGTGGTTTGCCTTTGTAAAAAACAAGAGCCTTTTTAATTCCAACATATTTATTTGCACTATAAATTGCTTTATCAGTGCCAGTAGCCTTCCAATAACCTGACACAGCTGCTCTATTTGGCCTAACACCATTTGGATATTTTCTATCTCTAGGGGTAAAAAAATACCATTCATTTTCTCCAAATTCTGCCTTTTCTACACATTTTATAAAAAGGAAAAAATAATTAATAATCATAAATAATATATTCAAATTAAAAACTTAAGATTTTCGAGTATACAAATATATGTGTACTAACCAGGTAATTCCCAGGGATCGAACTTGTAGACATCGATTTCGGGGATAATTGAGACGGGGCATGGCCTCGAAGTAGCTTGATATCGAAGATAATACATGATTAATTCCTCATCTGTTGGATGAAACCTAAATCCAGGAGGAAGATCAGAGCTAATTTTTCCAACCATTATTTTTATAGAAAAATATAAAAATGAATGAATTGGAACAGTTCTTTTTTAAAGGAAATTGAGAGAAAAGGGAATTTTAGGATTATTATTTTTTAATTCTATAGGGAGGAAAATGAGAAGTGTGAGTGTTTGAAATGTTTGCAAGGAGAAGGCTGCCCAATTTATAATTGTTGGAGGTTTAAAAAATTTGTCATATTATGATTGGTTCTTTTTTGACTTGCATACCTAGTACTAGTAGATATGTATTTTATTTTATTTTTTATTTTTTATTTTTTATCCGGTGTCCGGTGCTCACATAGAAGTCTAACTAAATCCAGAATCGCACTGGAAAGTCCTACATTGAGAGGTAAAGCGTTTTCTAACAAAAATAAATTTTGTATCGATGGAAGCTCAAACTTAAAATTTCTGATTAAGGATAAAAGAATACTTCGTTGGTGAATATATATATGTTGCAAGGCCATGCTTGTAGGATATTTTAGGCAAAATCATTATCTTATTCTTTCTTCATTCAATGGATAATAACATGGAGGTGGGGGTGGGGGCGGGGGGCTGGTGGATAAGGTCATTGGGGAGTGGGAATATACTTTAGTTCTTATCTTGATTTTCTTGTTTGCGTAACTTTAACAAACTATTATTCTTAGACTCTTTCTAGTCAAAAGATATGGTCCTAATAAGCCAATAAGAATGGAGTATGATGATGAGGATAACAAACAAATTTTGGACCTTATTGGTGTTCTATTGAGTTCTTGGGATCTTTTTCCATTTTCCAATTGGCTTTTGTTAGATATGGATGAAAACTTCATTCACATATGTGGATCCAATTGTTAAAGGTAATAAAATATATGGAAGTGATGCAATCCCCATCTTTTATTAAATATTTTGGGTTTGAATTTTTTAATATAAAAAGTTTATTTATCGTTGAACTTGATAAAAATTACTCCTTAGTTTCGTCCTCGAACTATTGATAGACTAAAAACACATCTTTACTTGACTAACTGAACTTAGATACACCCCCGATCTACCAACAAGTGGTCTCAAACTCTTGTAGAAGCATGTGACTCTTAATAAAAAGTCAAGAGAAGTGTTGAAAACATTCCTAAACTTAACGAGAATTAGGGGTGTATTTCACTCATGTTGCAAGATCACTTAATCAAGTTAATGGGTGTTTTTAAGGCTGTCAATAGTTTAGGAATGAAATTAATAATTCACTCCAACTTTAAAGGTATTTTTAATACTTCTCTCAAATATTTATTACTTAAAATGGATCTATGGGATATAAATTTAAATTAGTTGGGTCAATTTGTCGAGTAGTTTGAGTCATTTTTTAAAGTAGATAAATTATAATTTAATTAAGAAGATAGATTAGAATTAGTAGACTTTTTTGCATACCTTTACATACATAGCACTAACTCTATATATATGTGGATTCGATGTTGACTAACATAGAATCATCACTACATTTGCATACATCCATTTTCTATCATAATTAAGATATGATATATATATTTAAAATTTAATTTTTATTTATTTATGTAGAGATATAAAGTTATGATCCAAATTCTAGATATAACACTAATTTTTAGAAACTGAGGATTTTTGTTGAACATTTCCGCTAGGATCATTCAGAATTTGTTAGAGATTTATCGCAAGATTGATTTCTTATTGAATATTTATCTAAACATTCTCATTTTAATAGTTGTGTAATAAGTATTATAACCTTAATTACCTGATATTTTATTTGCTTAAGTTATTGTATTATTTTATTGTTGTTATTGTTTTCATCTTCATTACATTCAACATGACTTCTTCATTATTATATTTATTTATATACTTTATCTAAAGTGAGAATCTATCAAAAATACTCTATGTAAGATTGCATATACAACACCTTTTTCGAACCTAGAGAGGGTCCACTACATTTAAGAGAAACATAGTGTTTTCAATAATGCACAACTTTCTTTTTCTTTTTTCTGTTCCATAATAATAGGAACAAACTTATGTGCTCATGTCGATCTATTATAAAGATTCATTGTATCATACAAAATCTGATGAAAAAACAATGTTACCCGTGATTTACAATGTGGTTGTTACAACACACGTTATACATTCACAAATATATAATAAAAATAATAATATAGCTAATAATTTAAATTTTTTAGATTTTCAAAAAGATTTTAAAACTAAAAACTGAGTCGTAGATATGTATAATATAATAAATTAATATTATATTATATATTGTAACTTTCCGGTTTAATTCCTTCCACCCCTCAATCTCCACCACTAATTCATATCTTTAGGAGAATCATCAATATTTATATTGAGACATATTTGGCATCTATCACTTTCTTATCATCTTTGGTAAAATCAAGTCCATCGTAAGAATATAGATTTTATTAAAAATAGATACAATAAAGAAACTAAGGACCAAAGTAATGATCTCTTGATCTGGTCACGAAGATATTTATAAACAACTCCATCACAATTTAATAGTACATTCAAAAGAGGCCTAGATCACCCACCAATGGTCAATCGCACATTGATAAAGGAGATAGTGGTATAGAGACACTACTTCACTTGTAATTCTGTTTTTTTTTTCTTTCTATGGATTATCCGGTGCATCAAGACGAGCATTCAAGGGGAAAATTAGAAGATTGACATCTAGACAAGCCCTACATATTAGTTTTTTTTATTAAATATATATAAATATTAAATTTAAAATTTGATGTTATTATCCTAGAGTATTGAATCTATAAAGTTTAAATTCTAATTTTACATATGCAAGCATTACAAAATATTATGAATATTATTTCAGGACAAAAGAAGAGTCCCAAAAAAAGGAAGACAAATTTTAAAAAGGATAATGACCCCTCCCCCCCCACCCCCAAACGAAATTTCAGTGTGAAATGAATGGCCACCATATGTCAAAATACTTTGAAAAAACAGATCTAAAATTTTGTCCATCTATTTTTGACTTAGCTTAACGAATAAATTAAAGGAAAAAATGGAAAATATTTTTTTCCCTGTAGATCTATCAAGCAAGTACATCTCATGATACATTTCAACTCAAGTAAATTATGGTAATCTTAATTAGAATTATTATTAGTAAAATAATAATAATTTTGAGTAAATAATCAATTGACAAAAATAGCTAGAAGTTTCCTACTATAGAAAGTCGACAGTTGTCTAGTCAAATGAGGTTAATTAGATAAGATAAGGACTAGAGAAAAATGTAGGTGAGTTAATTACTTGTGGTTCTTATCTAACCACCTCACTAATTAGCCATTAAATTTTAATATCGACCATATATTATATTAATCACGATTTAAAAATATTATCAGAGTTAGAGATACTTGAATCTTGATTGGCTCATTTATTCCACTACTTATGGAAGCCGTCATTTATAAATTATATATATAATAATAATGCTTATATTAGATAGGGAAGGATCTAGTGACGCGAGGTGTTTTTTTTTTAGCAAAAAATACATTTTTTATATAATGTAAGTGGTTTGGTAGTTTTAGATATTCAAAGTTCACTTTGAAATTTCAATTTCTTTTGAATTTGTTATTAAAAAGTTTAAATTTGTCACTAATATTAAGATATACTGTTTACATTATATCTCTTGAAATACATTCGAGTTATTCTTTATCACAAAGTATACTATATATGACGTTTTGATATAATTAATGTAGACATGTATAGAATATTATAATGTATTTCTTTTTAAATTCCTCAATTAATAAAAAAACAATTGGTTTCTTTTTAATCTCGACTTGATATGATCGATCTCTACCTTCATTATTTTATGTGCATCTTTGATAATTAATTATATTTTATTTTACTTCCAATAAACAATTGCATAATTATTTAAATAAAACTTTTTGCTTCTAGGTGATGTAGTGATCCAATTTGACCATATGACGTAGATTCATCTAAATTTAATAATAATGTATATAAACGTTTTTTTTATTAAGAATAAAATGATAAATTTAAATTAAACAAATTTAGGCCAAATTAATTCAATATTTAGATAAATTAAATAAACAAATTAATCAAGTTGAACAATTCATATTTCACAAATTAATTTTATCACCTCTATTTCCACTTCTTCTTCTTTCACTTGAGTAATGTAAAATAAAGTTATAACTATTCGTAGGTGCAATTTTAATTAATTTCACAAATTTAAGTATCTACCGTTTGATAGAGGTGAAGTTAGAATTTTGTCAAGTAAGTTTGAAATATAATAAAATAATCCACAAAAAATTTAAAAGAGATTTAATATTCTATTATATAACCATAAAAAATAATTTTCATATTCAATATCTGCATTTGCTAGCTCCGACCCTGCCTATAAGTTTATCATTACGTCTACATATATAATTAGGGATAACCTAGTGAAAATGTGCAATATTTATATTATGAGGACTAATAACTAGTCAAAGCCATCAATTAAATTTAATTATTTTGATTAGCATGGCTGATAGACTAACGAGTTCTTTTTTTTTTCCTTTTACTTATTCTTGTTAATACCATTTAAATAATTAAGGAATTAATGTTTCATCCATTATTCTTGAGAAAAAAAATAGTCAAAGTAATTATAACCTTTTAGTTTTAGCCTTAGGGGTTGGCTGAAGCTTATCTAAACATTAAATTTAAATAATTGTCTTGATTATGTGTGCAAAGTTTGTCATGGATGATGTCATTGTTTTTTTTGTGGCTCAAAGTATTTATAGAATTTCAAATATACCCAATATTCATACGAGGATTTAAGGAATATACCATACTATTAAAAGAAAAAAGAAGAAGAGAATAATCAGGCCAATAGAAGCAGAAAATTTGGACAAGTAGAGTGTGTTTGGTGAGAATAAAATATTTTATAATTCTTTTTTATGTTTGATTAGTTAAAAAAATTTAAAAATATTTTCTTCTTCAAGAAAATAAGTATTATTTTGAAAGAAGTAAAATGATTTTTATAGTAGTAGAGGAAAACAAGTTTCACAATCAATGTGAATTTAGGGGGTCGCCACTGATCAGGGTGTTCATTCAAATCCTTTTGATATTTTTTCTGCATTTTTAATGTATATATAGAGTTTTGAATCATTTGAACAGATTCATAGAGATTGGCTCGATAGTTTAGGTGTTCAAAATTTACCTTAAGGTTCCAAATTTAAATTTCATGTACTACATTTTTTTTTTGAATCGATTTAGTGAAAATTTTCAATCCGTCGACATTGATCATAAATGACATTTTATATTTGATTATGTCCTTTCTATCACCAACACATCTTATTTGTACCTCTATCTACTTTATAGTATTTATCTATATTATATAGAAATATTTTTAATTATATATCAAACATAAAAAAAGAATAATTTTATTTTATTTTCGTTCAAAAATATTTTTTTTCGTACCGAACAGACAAATAAAATTTATTTTGCTCGATTATATATAGAGTACAAAAATACATATATGATAGGAACAAATATAAGATGTAGTAGATGTACAAATTGGACCAGCTGACTGTATGCCGCCATAATGATAAATCACAAAGCTTTTTTATTTTTATTTTTCAGATATAACACATGTTAAATTTACAAATTATCATTTTAGAAACAGCATAGAAATATTACAAATTACCATTTTCTTGTGGTTTAGTCCTTTTCCGAACTCCACACATAGCAAAATTTTAATATACCTAAATTGTTTATTGTTTATATATATTATATATCTATCGATTATTATTTTAAGTGACGGTTATACAATATAAAAGTCCTTTAACCATCTATTGAATCCAATGTCAAAATCTCCTTGATTTCTTGCCTTTGAATGGGCCTTTCAGATAATGAAACATGTTTTTAATAGCTGGCTTTTGAAATAAAATCGAAAGTCATGTGTGTCTGAATTTGTTTTGATATTATGCGTATGAAACATAAGTGGATAAATTTTAATGTATTAATAGTAGTCAAACTTTGACCTTACCATACGCGTTAACGACCAATAGAAACTGATGAGCATGACTTGGTAAGTTGAATACATAAAATAAGGATTTTTGTCGGATACAAATCTTTTTATTAGAAAAGTCTTAATTTCTTGATCGTTGTTGCATGCAAATCTTTCTATTGAAAAAATCTCATTTATTTGAAGGGCTTTCATCATATTTAACACGAAGACCGCTCGAAATGGTATGTGCTTTGTTCTTGTGTACAAGTGTCCCTTCCTTCCTATTTTTCGACCTCACTAAAGGCTTTTTCTGATTAAGTAAGCGTTTGTAGCAACACTTCTACATCTAAAATAGTTAGAACTGGACAAGAATATTGAAAATATCAACATTAACAATCTAAATTGTGAATCAACTTCAACTTTCATAATCTTTTGTAGGAAAAAAATTAAGAGAACTAAACGTGAGATACATTTTTGAATTGAAAAAAAAGAAAAGAGAAAAGAACCAACTTGACTTATCTAGAAATTGAAACAAGCTTAAATGAAGAAGTGCAGATTCATATAGCTAACCTCAACTTGTTATTGACACATTGTTGTCGACTAATCTTGAAAATGTAATGAACTTAAATGAAGAAATACAGATTCATATAGTTGACTCCAACTTGTTTAAAGATTGACACGTTGTCCTTGACTAATATTGAAAATGAAATGAGCTTTAAATGAAGAAGTGCAGATTCATATAACTGACACTAACTTGTTTAACATCGATGCGATGTTGTTGACTAATCTTGACAATAGGCTATCAGTAATAGCCTTTTTAGTTACCAAGCTGAATTAGTATAGTCCTCAATGTTTGTTTCTTCATTATCTTACCATACAATCCCCTTCCCAATTTCATTGCTTTTTCCATCTCTACAATCCCATTCCCTTTATGTCCATTTTTTCTCTTCAATCCTCTCATCAACAACTTCACAATTCTCTCATCACTTCCCACTGCATCCACAACACTATCCAACACATTATCCATCAATGGAACTTTACTTCCCCATTTCCTCAACAATCTTTCTGACTCATAAACTTCTGAATACACTCGCCAAAATGACGATCTCAAATACCCTTTCCCTTTTCCCCTCACCATCCATCTCCTCATATTTTCCTCCAATCTATAAACTACACCTCCATTGTCTAGTCCTTTACCAAGAAACATCTCAATTTCCATCATTTCTTGATTTGAACAAACACCCTTTTCAAGATTGCACCTTTTGCATTTACAAACAAAGCCCCAGTTTTTCGCCTTCTCTTCACGGTCTTTAAAGGGTGTAAACACATCAAAATAGGCGAATGTGAGCTCTTCGCCTGCTTTTATGTCTCTACAAGCATGAATCATCACGTGATCACCAACGTGGGAACGCCTCACGTTGGGATCACATGAATGGTTGATAAATGAAGACAAAATCCAAAGTCCAATCCCATGGACATCACTGTTTTTGCCAAGAACTTTCGCGGAAATCAACTCCTCTACAAGAGAGTTCACATCAAGAATGTTTAACAATTTCTCCTTATCAATCTTCTTATCATGAAATGTACTACTATCTTCTCCCTCAGGCCTAAATAAATCAATGTCAGGAACCTCCAAATCATCCTCATTCTCACCATTTGATAGCTTACAAATCAAATCACGCGTTCGTACACATTTCTTAATAGATTCCAAGATTTTATCAATGAAATTCTTCCACATATCCAACTGAGCTTGTTCCTTAGAATCTTGAAAAACAGATTCAGGTACTATAGCTCTTTCAACAGCAACAGCTTTAGTAACTAACAACAAGTTCCCACAATCAAGATTCTTTGTCACGAACAATCCACGCCCACTGATATCCGATTTCTTAATCTCTATTGAACCAATGTACTCAGCTAGCTCAGGTGGTTTTCCTTGAAACTTATTAAGTACCCAATCAGAGATATCAAAAGCACCAGTTCTTGATAAAAATTCAAACTTTTTACACTTTTCTAAATACCCATTAAGCATTTCAGAATTTTCTAACTCATTGGGATCAAGACTTGCTTTTTTAAAACAATCTAAGGCCAACCCATATTGATTGAGACTAAGCAAAATCTTACCTTTACAAAGCAGAGTCTTGAAATGGGTGTTTCCAATTTGGGAAGCTTCATTACAATCCTGTAAAGCTTGAGGATAATCTTGAAGATTTAATCGAGCTTCAGCGCGGTTACAGAGAGCTAAACAGAGGGATTTTTTGAGTTTTGGGAGGTTGTTTGGATCAAGATTTTGATGGGGGTTTGAGATTTGGTCATGGAAAAGGGAGATCAACTCTGAGTAAACTTCAATGGAGTCTTTCCATTCTTTTCTGAGTAAAAGCTCTGTGGCTTTGGATCTGAGATTCTGTATCCTGTCTTCTTCTTCCTCCATTTTTTTTTTGCTGCAATTGAAGCAATACTCTCTCTGTTGAAATTATTTGAATGAGATGGAAATGTAACGGTCGAATTTACTCTCTCTCACGGGTGATGTGCTAACGGCTAAAGTTGTTTTTACTTACTTTACCAACTTTTCCTTTTTTGAGAAGGAGGGGCAGATCTAGGGTATCGCGCGAGGGTTTTCGGGAATTTAATAACTTTTTTTCGAATATGTATTTATATTGAGAATTCATTAATTATATAAGAAAATGATGGAGCTCGTAACTTAAATGAGTTGTTGGTTCAGTGATAAGAAAGGGACCTATTTTGATGCTTTCGTGCTTGGCATGGGATGCAAATCTACAATCTTAATATCTTAGATCCGCTTTTGATTTTGGAATATCTGATTAAAGCAAAGAGATGGACTATTTTTTTTGACATAAAACTAAGAAAAATATGTTTGAGTCACAAAACCAATTGACTCATAATTTGAGAATACAATAATTCGTTGGTTAGCTATTTTCACCTTGTCGGGAAGGGTTCAAATGCCTACTTTTAAAAGAAATTATAATAGTCAAGTTATGCAAATGCATTTCACAAATTCAATCTCTGAAACTTGTGGTATTAATTTCTCTTCTCCCTTAAACATATTTAATCCCTTTCTCGATTTTGGAGAAAAGGTATTTTGACCAATCAAACAATAAAAAACTATGATCAAGAGTTCGAATCACATTAAGAGTAAATGAAAAACTATTTTGAAGAGTTTGAATCACATTAGAGTAAATGAAAAACTATGGTTAAGAGTTTGAGATACCAGTTGTTTTGGATATAATCTTAGATCTCTCTTCTTTTGATAATCAAAAAGCCAAGTGTATTCAGTTTACATCATATACACCAAATAAACAATGGCACCCCTTCTTTCTATCGAAAGCAAATGTGCAATCTTCTGAGTTTACATCATATACAGAAAATAAGTGCTGTCAACCAACTAACTAGCTAACTCTCCATAACGTAACCAGATCCAACGTCTTCTCTTCGATGGTTTTGTCTCTTTCTCATCGCGAAGGATCTGCTAATAAATATTACTAACACTCTTATGCATTTATCATAACGAGTCATTCTAACCCACAGGAACCTTCTTGATTTGCAGTTACCCTCAGCTTGATTAAATAGCACACAAATGATGGACTGCAAGGAATTTACAGATATTTCCGCACTTGAAAAGAGAAGAAAAACTGCAGCCAATGTTTGTTATTACCTTCTTAACGACACGTTATTGCATTTCATCAGTCTGAGGAGTGACGATAAGATTTATGCCACCAAGACAATATGATGGAATCGATCACTTTTTCAGAAAGTACATTCCATCTCTGAATTCCAACTTCTCCTCAGCAACTAAACCAGATAAAAAGCTTTGCAGTTGTTGCAGTGATTTGTCATATGTAGGATCAGCAATGCAGAACATCTGCAGCAACAATTAGTACTTTTAATTCTTCGGTATTTCATGGCCTCATGCCACAACATAGTTCCCAATTCAATTAATAAATCTTATGAGTTATAAAGCAAATAATTACCTTGAGCGTATTATGAATACGGTCCAATGCCATGCTGCCAAAATTGGTAAGCATCCCAGTGATAAATTTCTGCAGTCAACACCAGCACCTCGTTAAACAAAACACTAGTGTTTCTTTTCTGTTATTTTGTCCTTAGTTCTTTGCGAGTAGGGTTTCTGTCCTTGGAACAATGAACTAGCCTTGCCAATTTAAAATTAAAAGATAAAAAACATTTCAGACTTGTTTAATAGACATCCAATTGGTGGTAAGGTTTGGTAATGGTAGATAAAACATGGCAAGCCAAGACGCAGCCATCTCTGTCCTGCCTTGCAAAAAGTTTCAGAAGGAGTTTCCTGTCAACTGATGTTTAAACTTTCGAAATCCATTAGTAATTATTTTCTATAACAGAGTAAGGGAACTATGCACAGTATTTCAAAAACTCAGGCACCTCATTAGCAAAGAGACAGACTACGGACTAATTATATGATGATGTTAATGCAACTCAACCACAGCTTCCATAAGAATACAAAAAAAATAGTTTTAGAGAAAAGAAAAGCTTCTACTATTTACACGTTGACAACTGTTAAGAGAGTGTATCAGATTCATATACTAAAAAGATCCATTTGTATGCAAGAGAAAGAAAAAGGAAGTCGAATGGTATACCTCATAGACAGTCATCTCTTTTCGCAATTGATCTTCAACAGAGGCCACAGAGCGTTCTCCGTCGTCCTCACCTGCCAATAGCTCCTCACAGCCTCCATCAATAGTTCCACTTTTACCAGTATCATTCATGGTTTCCACCAGAGTAAAAGCATGATCAGCAGAGTCTGCCCCCATTGACTCTGCCAGAACTCCCTAGAGTCAACAAGTGAAAAAAGATCAAATAAATCCTTACACCAGAAAACCATATACTGATGAAAATTGAAGAGAGAGAGACTAACCTTGCTTATCCAAAAATTTATCCTCCTATTCAACACATCAACAGGTACTCCAACTGCAGCTGCAAGATTCTTAGATGTCCACCTGCAACATGAGGTGTACATACCATTTACATCCATTGCCAATACTTTTTTGAAACAATTGGTAAAATAAAATGAGAAAGATGATTGTGAAGTTACTTTTTCTGATCTTGAAACTGCATGATTATTGAAGCATGCAAAGGAGTAACATTAAACTGCATTGCTCTATCTTCGAATTGGAGCTCCAACTACAATGCGGTAACAATGCAGTCAGGCATTTGGTTATATATCAAAGGATGCGGAGAACAGAGAGCTCAGATCTAGAGATTCTAAATCAACTGTTTGTGTAGACTATCTCGAAAGACACACGAGCCCCAAGTACACCGTACAGTTACTAACCTTTACACTGCCCAGATTTTTCTTCCATATTAGCTTACGTGGTGTCTTGACTTCAGTATACCTTTTAGCATAATCATTCAGTAGCTGCTCCACAGGCTCTGGTAAATTGACTGCCTCATCCTGCCATCAGTTGCCAGATTTTGTTACTTGGCTGGCGAAAATGAACAAAACAAAGAAAGATACATAAAGGCAAACAATTGACACTATTAAGTATGTTGCTCGGACTCTCCAAAAATGATGACGCACCTATGTCGTATCCTCCAAAAATGCACCAATATTTGGAGGAACCGACAGGCACCCATCGACATTTTTGAGGAGTCCGAGCAACATAGGTTGTATTAACCGAAGGCCTGCCCAAAGGATGGAGGGTAGGGGACCCAAAAGAAAGGAAGGTAACTATCACTTCTCTGTCATCAACATACAAAAAAGGAAGATGTTCTTAAACATCAAGGATGTCAAAGGGGACATTTACTTAATTCAGACTAAGACCATGAGTTGTGAATATAAAGGAGTCAGAACTCATTAATTTATGATTACTTTGGAAGGAGAAAACACAACTAATATCAATAAAATAAAATGGAGCAGTTCAGTTTGAAATATTCTGCTTGCACAGTTCATATTTAATGTTTTCATATTTAACATAAAAGATTTCTTGTCCAAAATGGATCAAGATGTTCCACTAGATGAGTAAAGACTTTTACTAATGATAGCTAGTAAATAAAGTTATTGTGTCAGTAAATGTAAGAATAAGTGCATACCTGAATGGGAGGCCAGAAATTTGAAGATATGATGGTAGCATTAAGATTGTCTAGAGATACATCAAGGTCCCTTTGCTCTGTATTCGAACAAATCCAGTAATCATTGAGATTAATTAAAATTGTGAGAAGCTCAAGAACAGGACAAATAACTTACAACCATTACCTGGCTGTGGTTGATGCTTGATAGTTGCTTTTATATTTGTATTTGTCCTCTTTGAGTCGATCAAATCATTAAGCATTATTTCACATTTCTGCATGCTGCTTTCCCCAAAATGAATCTGAAAATGATAAAAATGTCAAGCTGACTATGAAATCAAGATGAATCATATAGCAGTAAAAGTGTCTATTTTCGAGTACATCATGTGACTGATTTGAGATGATAGAGAACTCAAACTCAGAGGTTTGACCACTTACCTTGAGAAGCTCTAGAGTACGTATTTCGGCATCAATGTCATAATCAGATTTGTTCAAAAGCTTTTCAGCCAGCATTACACGGTATTCATTAACCAGCTGATCTTTGGAACCAATTATGCCAACTATCATACCAAGGATGTCAACCTTCCTTCGATATCTGCTTCCCTTCGATGGATCGGCCTCTACAGGGTCAGGCTCCCAGCTTCAAGATTTAAGATCATAAAATATATATGCATAAGATATAAAGAGCAATGTACCCAAAAAGATGATATAAAGTTCAAGACAAAGTATGTCCTCCAATCATTTCCAAAACAATAGAGACGAAGATGGCATACTTTTGTGCATTAATCCATGCTTGCTTTTCATCGGAGTTAATATCATCATCAACAGTAGTGTTCTCTTGACTCTCTTCATCTCTATTCAATTCTTCCAGCAGGCTATCCCCAGAACTGCCTGGTCCATTGGGATTTCCACCAGTTCCATCAGTAAGCATGGTCACAATGCATTTAATTGTATCTTTTCTCCCCCTCAGATATTCCCTTATTGGCTCACCAACAGCTTCAAGAAAAACACCTGCAGGATCTATAGTTCGAAGTGCTTTGATTGTTGAAACATATTGGTGTAATATATCATTGGTTGAGGCACCAGCTGTTAGTAATCTATATCTCAGAGATGAGATAAAAGAATCTACCAGCTTTGAATGTTGCCCAGTATACTCAAGACATTGTTTCAAGTCTTCAATAGCAGGAGCACTGTCAAATTTTAACAGTCAGTCAACTTGCAAGTTCAAAATTTAAGATCTTATATGAATAAAATAGTTACAATGTCGGCAATTGATAAGTGAAGAAAACATAAGCTTAATTTTTTTTTTGATAAAGAAGAAAACATAAGCTTAATTCCCTTCATTTCCAACTGAATTGATACTAAATAGCAGTGTTATCAAAGGCGAAAAGCGCAAAAAAGCTCTAAGGTCCGTAGGGGCTTTATGCGCAAAGCGCAAATAAAGTGTGGGTTTAATGAAAAAGGCGCAAAGGGAGAAAAGAAAACAAATATATATGTTTAGTCCAAGACTAATAATTATAAACATGAATGACAAATATATGACCAGAGAAATTGAAAAAAAATTATGATGAAGTAATATCAATGATTTAGTGTCACTTCGTCATAAGAGGCGAAGCGCTCAACACCACGTTTTGAGCCTCGCTTTAGGCCTTAAGCGCGCCTTTGATAACACTGCAAAATAGTACAAACAAAACTAGGAGAATGTTGCATCAAATTTTATTTCTACGATGAAAGAAAATGGGGCCCAACATAGTAAATTAGTCACAGGGAAGACTGGAAGAAACATGGATAAAAGTAAAGATCAGGAGTTGTGAATACCATTACATCCTCTATGCATGTTATATCCACTTAAAAAACTGGTGACCTAATTAACTAAGTAAGAAGTGTTGCAGTTTGAATGGAAGGGAAAGGAGAGAAATGAGATGAGAACATGGATGAGTTTCGTTCTTTGCTTTTGAGATTGACTTTTGGGAGAAAAGATAAGGGATAAGAGTATGCACAAAGTTTTAAATTTCAATTCCATCCATAAGTAGGTGGAAACAGAGGGAAAGACCCTTTCTAATGCCAAAAAAGACGCTAAATGTATTAACAAGAGAAATACTTTGCTAAGGGTAGCAGAGTCAAATGATATATCTTCCCTTCTCAAACACACACCGAATTTACTCCTCTTTTCTTTTACAAAGTCTTCATTCTTTCTTTTTCATTTCTTTCCTTCCAAATATCTATGAGTTTTCTTGCTTATAAATCTGCTACAATATACACTCATGCGCAGAGACTGAACCCCCCACAAACAGAGAAGAAATGAAGAGAAGAAAATGGAATAGTAAATCACCTGTCCGGATAGTCCACAATGATTTCAAAAAGTTTGGCTATTCTGAGATCCTGCAAGGTTTCATAAGCATAATACTCTAAGCGCAACTGCCATCTAACAAGCCCCTCAGATGGAATTCCAGTTCCAGAATAGCACAAGGAGGGGTGGGATGCCAGGGGAGATTTCAGGCCAGGGGAAGGGTCATTGCAGCTAGTAAAATCTCCAAGGTAATCAAGAAGTGCTCGTAAGAACTGAAGGGGCACAGCCTGCACAAATCGGTTCTCAATGTTAGAAAATTAGATCCGATAGAAATTTCCTGATAAGTCAGATTGGTCTAAACATAAGTTTATCCATGTTCTTCAAGTTTGAACAAAAATTCATGTGGAATTGATATTCAAGATAATATAGTCAACCTTTCACAAAGTTATTCTGTCATTTGTTTTGTCATCTATACAATGTCTCTCAAGCTATCGACACACAAATCACATGAGTGAAAGTATCACTATCAATAAATTGGTTAAACGCATAACAAAACCATTTGATCCATCTGACTCAAAATGTCTGACTTGTCATATTGCAGGGTATCAATGGAATCCAAACTAGTGCACTACGCAAGGAAAAAATATTTCTTATTTCAGGATGCCAGTCACTTAATATCCCAAATGAGTCAGATGACCAACACTATATCAGCTCTATTAGTGCTGAAGAATATAAATTTTAAACGACCTTGTATTGCTACTCCAAAATAGAACTTTGAAAGGGCCTTTGTTACTGTATTTTGAGACATGAGATTGGGATCATGCAGATGAGGCTAACCTGTATCCATGCTTTGATGGACTCCAAAACAGAGCTCCTATAGTCATCACCAGCCAAATCATGTACTTTGTCCTATCACCCACATTCAAAAGAATAATTGTGTACAAGATTAAATGAATGTTTAATTTATATAATTTGAAATGATTTTTTTTGTCAAATTAACAAAATCAAGAATCTGAAGAAACACCACAATATGATTGATGTCAACTGAAAATGTAGATAAATTAACTGAAACTTTATCACTGTAGGCCATATACCTTTAAAAGAAAAAATATAGCAGAAGCATATGCATCTTCCGCCATAGATGTAAAGCCAATATTTCTCAGATTACGAACAACCATTCCAATGTTCTTCACCAACTTGTTGTTCTCTGAAAATACAGCATATTTATGGTTTATATCACTATCCATGTCACCACATTTGTAGGGAAGTTTGCTTTTCTCGTCTAAATCCATTTTATCATCCATGCCTAACTCCTCCTCATCCTCAGAGTTCGCAGCTGCAATTGTACTCAGCTCCTCCAGTCTTCCTTTGAAGTACCAGTGAAGTATCCCTAAAAAATATAGTACGGGGAAGGATAAGCAAGAATTAAAAATTTAAACTTTATAGGTCATAGCCATAGAAGCATCTTTTGATATCAAGCTCCCCTTACCACTCTGTCTCTTCCGAAAAATTGAAGACAATGTAAATGTATAAGAATTTCAAACTTCTTCCTTGCCATTTTATGTGCGTATTGTAAAGACATATCACCTAACTTATAAATTCAGAAACCAAAGCCGTAAACCAGTGACTAAAGAAGTATAATTCTTGTGTTGCAGCAAACAACCCCAGGCAATGGTATTGAACATTTGAGTGATTTGCTACATGATTGGTCCAAGAACAAACTATCTTAGGACTGTAACTTCAATTAGGACAAAAACAAACAATCTTAGGATCAATCATGTAGCAAGGAAGTAATCCACATACCAGGAAAATGGTGAGGAAGGCTAGCCAAAAGAACTGAAGACACAATTAGTTGATATTTCGCGAACAGATAAACTCGAGTAGAATCTGGGTTCGCTTGTCCTTGCAATTTGTCTTCTTCATAGGACTGTAAAGCACGAGCCAACAATAATAGGCACTTCTCCTGGAATTGCTTTTGAGATGATATTTCTTCCAAAGCTTTACATATTACTTGCTGAATTTCTTCTTCTAGAATCTGCATCAATACCAATCAGTTCCAAGCCCTAAAACCAAATCATCGCTTGAGAAAAATTAAAATTGGTAATACGGCAAATGGAATCAGCAGCAATAACGAGTACATAACCATCCATATCCGCTAGCTAGACAAGATAATATTGACAAACATTTTTCCATGTAAATTACTTCCCAAAAATAATAAATGTAGTTACCTGTAAGGGAGCTAAGATTCAAAATATAAGCCAATTACGACAGTGTTCAATAAATTTGTAGCAATGGAAGAAAGAAGTAAAGACCAAGAAAACTATGGTAATCATAAAATATCATAACTAAAACCATTAAAAAGTTTAAATCACGTACTTAAAAAAGGTGTAAATGGGTTGTTAGGTCATGTAACGTACACATACTCTATCAAAGTAAGACTGGATTGGGAACAGAAGTGTAAAAATTTACACGAAGGTACAAAAATCCAAAAATTACGACAAACATAGAGAATCCTCATTAGCAATAATCCTGCATCTGCACAGACACAGAAAATTCCCAGTGAAAATCAAGTAGTAAACTATTTTTTCTAATTCCATAGAATAGGCCTTCTCTTTAATGTAGAATGACATGGCAAAGGATTGTATGTACGTACTAGATCCTTATTAGTTTCAGATGGTGCAGCATTTCTGTAAGGTTCAAAATAACTCCAGAACCTTTTTGCTCCATTTCTCTCAAAAATTTCCTGTTCGAACACAACATTGTCACCGTGAGTTCAAAAAAAACACCTAGTAGAGTCATAAAGGCCACACCGGCTTTAAAATACGAAAAACTAGGTTACGTCATAAATTTAGGAAATGATGATTCATAATATGCATGGTGTGGTTGAAAATGTTTTCACAGAGAATATTTTGGTTGATGAAATCATTGGAAAATATTTCGAATATTGACCTTGGAGAAAACATTTTCAAATTCAAGGTATTCAAACATTGAGATGATTTCATCAACCAAAATATTCTCTGTGATAACACATTCCCAATTTAAATCCCTTGAATAGTTAAAATTGTCTTCTCCAAAATCGAAAATTTATGATAAGAGAAGAAAACTAATTCAGTCACTTCTGCGCAAAATTCATTTTCCATTTTTCTACTTATATCCAATATTATACCTTGAATAATTACCATATATCACCGACTATTATACTCAATCAAATGCAGGAAACAATAATCCAGGTCACAATTTTCCTCCAAAAAGGAACAATCTTTACTTGTACTTAGCGAAATTGAGTAGCTATGAAGTTTTACTATATTAATCTGCTTTCGGAATATGCACATTTTATTCAAAACAAATAACACTAAGAAGTAAAAATATTGAGCAGACCTCAATGCAACGAAGGAAGTGTTGTTCAACTAGAGATGAAAGGCCATGTTTGCAGAGATTCTTAGCTCGCATTACAAACTCATCGTTGAATGAAAAATCACCACTGCCTTTGAGAAGAGCTTCTGAAGAAGAGCAAAAGCCATTCCAGTTTTCCGATATCTCTGTTATGGAATCATCACTCAACGACTCCAATTTCTCCAACCCGCATCCCGATGAAGACGTATCGCACGTCATTTGTGCAGCTCTTACAAAGTTTGCTACTGATGATTTAGAAATCTACTTTTCCGGCGGAGAAAAAACCCTAATTGATTAAAAATCATGCATATAGGATGTGTAATTGAGTTAGCGGCGAGAAAAAGAGATTTAGAGAGAGAGAGAGGAAAAAGTGGGGCTTTGGGTTCTGCTGCTTCAATGGTGTGAAAAAGAATCCAGCTCCTGCATTTGCCGCCATTTTTATGTTTGAGTGCACTGTGACTGAAGCCCATGTTCATACACGACCCGACCCGAAATCTAAGAGTCAACATCCCAATAACTTTTTGAGGAAATTTTCAAAAACAACTATAGTTTGCGGCTAGGTACGGAATCGTCTTTGTTAGGAAGCGTTTTAGCCCCCATTTCATAGCGTCTGGGGGAACGCAAATTTGATCGAGGATTGGAGAGGAGAGGCTTTAGCCCCCATTTCATATTGCCCGGGGACGCAAATTCGATCGAGGATTGGAGAGGAGGGGTTTTGTTAGGAAGCGCTTTAGCGTCAATGTGAGATTTTCCTGTGCAAATCTGGATTTAGTCGGTCTCTAATGTGTATATATCGGACACCGGGTGAAAACCAACAAAAAACTATAGTTTGTGGTTTAACTATCATATAGGTTGTCTAATTACAATTCATAAAGTTGTACTATTTGTTTACTTGAAGGTGTGTTTGTTCATTTACCTCTATTGTAACGGTTCACTCTGTATTTCTCTCTTCTCAATTATAAATTTAGTTGTGACAAAGATGGACAATTAATATTGTTTCCGCTCTTAATTTTGGATTTAATTGTGACAAAGATGGACAATTAATGTTATTTCCGCAATTTATTGCATATGCACTTAAAAGGATTTCGAGCAATTATGTCTTAACCAAAAGTGGTAAGGGTAGAAATTTGTGTGGCATTTCTATTCTTGAAAACCACGTTAAGAACCAAAGATCGATTAACTGAAAGTCGATAATAAACATCTTATTGATTTGATTATCAATTTAGCATGATCACAAAAACCGATAAAGATTAAAAACTTGAAAATATTTGCAGATCAAATATCAAAATCTGATCAAATTTCATGAACAAATAGATATTTGAAGATAAAAAATTTAAAAATCTATAGTCAAATGCTAGCGAAGAAGGTAACAATTCAAGGAAGGCATTTGGTGGAAAAGTTTGTAATTTCTGAATGCACTGCATAAACAATAGCCATGTTCAAACATGAAAAAGGAGACCATCAAAGCACAAGGATACAACAGCCATGTTACTAATATTACTGTTCCATAAAAAGAATGGAAGTACTCAAAATGAAAATATTTTGATTCTATCCTATTAATCTCTATACTTCAGAATGTGAAACAGTTAGCTTCAGACTTAGAAAACAACTCCCTTCACGGACAACCGTCCCCGATGACTACAACTAGTCTAGCTAATCCGGTTTGAGAAGATGGTTTTTCTTCGTTTGGTCTTGTTCCGGGGTGAACAGAGTGTACAAGCTCGTTACGTTTCTCGATGAGTCAAATAACTTGGTTGCTCGTCCTTTCCAATCTTTAGAACAATAACTCAGTATCTGCTATTGCACTCACCTTTGTATGCTTTCTGGACAACTTATGCATATTGACACTTTAACAGCACTAACCAAATCAAGAGGTCATGTGGCATTAAATATGGTAGGTACTTGCCGTTATTTGAACAGCGCGACACTCACACCTGATGGAGTAAGTGGAAAACCCATCTACTATGAATGATAGCTGTGCTCTACACTCTTGAGTCTTGGCTGTGCTAAAGCTGCAAGAAAAAATATGCTTTAGAATTACATGATCGGAAAAGTTGCTTTTTTTTACAATGAAGTTGTCATATAAATCAACATGAAAAATAAAGCATTCAAACAAGATTGAATTCAAAAGATGACGAACCTGGAAATATTTACAAACTTTGGAAAGAATATCCTAGAAGACCACTGAAAATGGTACAAACAACAATATAATGCATCTCTACTTGTTTGGGAATAATATGAAATATCCTTAGTTTGCTGCTTAACCTCAAAAAATGTTTCGAAAAGAAAAATACAAGGGCGGCATTCCATTCCACCTAGCAAATCACTTTTTTTTAAATAAACACCCGCAGAAACTCCTGATCTGTAAAAGTGTAAAGACAGAGAGGATGCAGACAAATTACAGTAATCAGCCTTAGGACATAGGCATTCTGAAGTGCCATCATATTCTCAATCATAATAAGCCTACAGGATGGTCATTGAAATACTCATACTTCATATTATCTATGAAGTAGACCATCATAAGAAAGCAATCTGCTCAACATGCTTGAAGCACCATAAGCATTTCTGGTATTATCTATTCGAAGCAGGTAATGAATAACATCTTGTATTAATATGCTCCGCTACTGCAAGAGCTCCATGGGTAAAACTAACATATAGTATTTAAATATGGGTTTAACACTGGGCCAAACTTTTAGTTGAAAGGTCAATTTTTTTGTAGTGTACCAATCTTAACATCTCCAAAGAAAGTAAGAAATATGAAGCTTCTCCTGGATAGAATAAAAGGCCGTCAGTTGATCTCGTGTATCTGGTTATAAAGTTTGGTAATTTCATGCGTATGTCCTTTGTTTTACACAAAGAAAGAAAGTAAAAAGAAAAAAAGATCTTCCAGACGACAATAAAAGAGTAATATACTAAGTATTACCTGAAGGGCAGGATCTTCACCAATAATCCCTACACGAGCACAAACCATCTTTTAAATGATGAAATCTCTTAGCATCTCGCATGATAATTTCCCGACCGACAAGCTTTGAAGCAATCTTTAATGCATTATGGCAATCACCACAGACACGCAGATTCTTTATAATCCGGATTGGTGATCGTGCAGAGCTATTCATAAGACCTTGAGCAAAAGCCAATCTCTCGCTGTGAGCCATTAAAGCGTCCTCTTTAGTTTCTTGGTCTACATCATGTAACACAAACTTCGTCTCTGGTATATAGCCGTCCTCCTTCATTAGCTGCTTTAAACCCCTAAGCAATGCATATATCTTCTCATGATCGGGATGTGACCTATCTCCCGCACGATATTCATGAACTTTGCTTCTAGCCTCAAGAAGACTTTGAGCAGATCTCTTCTTCTCTTTCTCCTTAGCGATGTCTGATGCTTTTACAGCCAAAAAACCTGCCTTTGACTGTTCATCCAAATGAGATGGATCTAGGAGCTCAACAATCTCAGCACAACGATCCCCAAGCTCCAAGTTCCCATGAATTCTACAGAGATTCATCATGGTTTCCCATACTTCAATACTTGGTTCTATAGGCATCCTTTCAATGAACTCCATAGCTTCATCAAGATATCCCGTACTTCCCAACATATCTACCAGTCCAACATATTGCTCCATTGATAGATCAATGTCATAATCCTTGCTCATTGATTCAAAGTGCAATATGCCCTCGACTATATCACCAACAACACTACAAGCATGGAAGACTCCCAGAAACATTTGGCCATCAGGTTTCATCCCAGTTTCCTTGAATTCCCCAAACAATTCTATTGCATCTTCTCCAAGACCATTCTTACCAAGCCATGTAATCATTGTGTCCCAAGAAGTCAGATTTCGTTGAGGCATTTTTCGAAACACTACGAAGGCATCTTTCATAGAGCCACATTTTCCATACATTTCAAGAATCTTGTTGTACATTTTGATGTCAAGATGAGGATGAGATCTCACAAGGTGCTCATGAATTGATTTAGCATCCTCAAGGGATTTATCCTCACTACACACATCCATCAACATAATATATCGAGACAAATCGACTGTGACTTGTTGCTGCTCCAACAACTGCAAAACTTCTACTGCCTCCTTTACTTTGCCTTCTTTACATAAGTCATCGAGCTCATCAACTGAACCTTTTTTACTGCTGCTATCATCAGAATCAATCGATTGTTCGACAGGAGTTGAACTTCTCATTTCTTGATGGCCAACTATTCCATTCTGATATTGATAAGAAGCTTGATGTCCAGCACTAGAAGGGTTAAAGCCGCTTAAGTTTTGCTGATATCGCCCCATCATCTCCGTTGAGTAGCCACTTGAATTCGTATGCCTTTCCATGTTATACCCACTTGCATTTTGTGGAGACGTTTCAGAATTTTCAGATTTAACATTCCTTACATTACCGGGGTCATAATTGGAAAGGCGTTGCTGAGGCACTCCTACATTTTTAGTGTAATTGCCACTGAAATTCTGCCGTGACATTTCACTGTTTCCACCATTTAAATTCTGTTGATAGTGTCCATATACTCCATTTTGACTCGGCTGAACTTCTAAACCTCCCTCAAACCTGGAACTACGCATCAAATTTGACGAAGTTTCACCATGGTAACCACTATCATTTCTATTATGAACCAAATTACTTTGATAATCCTTTGGAGACCCGAAATCATTATTTCTCCCAACTGTTTGCTGAAACTCATTTCTAGATGAAACATTAACATACCCAGATGAAAAGTTCTCATTTTTCGCATATGGGTTCTGTTGCAACCCGTTGGTATCCTTTTGTTCATGAAATTCAGTTCTAGGTTTTTGCGGATTAACCCCATTAGGGTTCTGCTCTATTCTCCTAGAATTTCCACTATAACTCCCGCCGCCTTGCGTGCTACGAGATAACTGCTGATTATACGCCCGTTCCTGACCCTGCCAGTTTGATTTATTCAAAGAACCCGTATTGTTCGAGTTATAATTGAAATCCCCATCTGGGTTTTGCTGAAAATCGCTGTTATTTCCCCCCTTCAACTCACTATAATTATCAATCTCAGATATTTGAGTAGCAGTGCTGATACTTCTTAAAAAAGTAACGAACTTTAACGATTCTAAATGAAGAGATTGTCTGCTTACCTTTGATAGAGTTCTCAATGATTTGGATATGAATATGGTGGCTCTACTTCTATACATTTTTTGGCGATTATTTGATGAGCTTACGCAACTGAGAGAGGAGGCGCTGCGGCGGAGCAATGGTGTTTCCGACTGCTTAAACCCTCTCACGGTCGACGCTTAGGTATGAAGGCGACGAAGAAGGAGGTTTGTAGAATCAAGAATGTGTGATATGATCGATCCCTTTACTTTTGGAAAATACAACAAAAGACCCTTTAACTTATTAAATTCAATGTTTATGAAAAAGAGAGGTCAAAAATGAAAAATAAAGACTATAAAGTAAATATATTAGAGACAAGTGTATGGAGAGAAATCGATATATAATTCAAGTTCGAATTAATATGTAAATGAATTGAATTGACATTGTATTTATAGAAGAAAAAAATGTTGGTAGAAAGAGAAGTTCACAATGTATCATCCACAATACGTCATAACATCTTTATCGATTTGAGTTACTTGTAAGTTATTTGCTTAAGCTACTTGTAAGTAAGTTAACTGTTTGATTTGGTTACAACTAACTTATTCAAAAAAAATATGTGTGAGCATTATATTTATAATACTTCTCCTTAAATGTTCATCTATAGATCATGTGCCTTATTAAAAAAAAATTGCGAGAGAAAACTAATTGTAAGAATTTATGGTAAATCCCACTAGTTTATAAGCAAATTACTTGGATACACTCTAGTTTGCAATATTATAAATTTTATTAGATTTTGGTGCGTCCAAATACATTCAGATAAGTCCAAATAAATGTATATCGGGATACACGAGGTCAAAAATAGATGCAATTTCTTTTAGATACACTATATCCAATGGATTCACATGAATCTGAGATACATAACAAATCTCTATCTCCTCCTTGACTTCTCTCTCATATGGCTCGCCACTCTCCTATATATCTAGTATCTCAGATACATGCAAATCACACTAGATTTACATTCGATACACGTATCACATGAATGTATCTGGATAAAAACTCTACACTTCCTCTATCAAGCTTAGCCACGGCCCAAGAGTTGAAGATGGGCCAGCTTCAAAAATAAGTGTTTAAGGTCTATAACACTGATGCCCCTCAGGCCTGGACCACTAGCTCAATGAAAGCCCAAGAGTTTAACGATGGCCGGAGAGCCCATACAACAAAGTTAGCCGTGACGGCGATGTCGGCAATGGCGGCGGAAACGGCTACGTTTCCGGTTGACCTCATAAAGACGAGGCTTCAACTCCACGGCGAATCTCTTGTTTCGTCTCGACGGATATCAGCCGTTCGAGTAGTGTCGGAGATCTTACGAAACGACGGCATTTTAGGACTATACAAGGGATTGTCACCGGCGATTGTAAGGCATATGTTTTACACTCCAATTCGAATCGTAAACTATGAGCTTTTGCGGAATATTTTGGTTCCTGCTGATCATACACTTTCTCTGTCAAGCAAAGCTATTATTGGTGGAATATCTGGCGTTATTGCTCAGGTAAAATTGAAATCTCATTGATATTTGGAATTATATTGTTGTATTGAGCTAAATGAATTGGAGATATCATGTTAACTCGGTCTGATTTACCTCAACTAATTTCACGAGATACCATGAGAGCTGAGATTTGAACTTGAGACCTCACAGTGCTCAAGGCATTTCATTGACCTCTAGGCACACGAGCTAGCGTAACACTGATATTTTTTTTATGGTATATGAAGGAATTTGACTAGAAATGGAGGAATATTTTAGTTTGATGTATGTACTCTGTTAATAGTAGTGTAAGAACATGTAGTGAAAAATTGGCTCAAAATTAGTTTGATGAGGAAAACATTGTTCAAGGTTTAAACTTTAACTAGTTAAATAAATTGAATTACTGAAAAGTTGGTATCAAACAATATTATTTGTAAAATAGTGTCACAAATTTTGAATTAGGTGGTCATTAGAGTTGCATACGCGAGTAATGCAGGGAGTGAGTAGAGCTGATATCTCCTTTATATTGCAGAACTTTTCAGTTGGAAAAGATTTTTCATGTCTTTAAACACTAAAAAAACAATCAGAAAACACTTACGAGTCTCTAAGCAGAACAATAAGAACTCTTATCGGCTGTAAGTATTTGCTTCTATTGTGGTCAGTTCTTAGCCAAGTCCATATGAATTCTGAAAATGTAAATGTTAGGTATGAATTTGTTTTCTATAAGCGGTCAATGGTCGTCTTCTTGTTTATAGAGTGGATTGCCTCATTTGTGGTGTCCCCTCGCTTCTTTAGCTTACTTTAGATGAAGAATAGCCTTTCAAAGAGAGAGAAGACACATTAAAATCCGATCCTCCTTTGTACTAAAAATACAGGAGAAGACAAGTGTTTTCTTTTGATGGATTCATCACAATCTGAATTGAGTTGTGCAACTGATTATGCATTCTTTAGGGAAGAGAAATCTTTGTATTAGATTGTCAATTCTTTATTTCCTTTGTGCTACCCGAAACTTTTGAGTAAGCGGATGAAGGACTAGTGATCGCCAGAACAAAACTTGGGTGTCATGATTTGTTACTTTACGGACCAGAAGAATACAAAGTTCTTTGTAGTTTTTCTTTCTGATTAATTTGTTCATTCTGAGTAAAAAGTCAGCTGTCTTAAATATTCTTTATAACAGTTTCCTTTTATTTTGAAATTTTATTTACTGTACCGAGATATAGATGTTGGTAGGTGCACTTGGAAGGGTTTATGATGCATGTATCCATTCATGTTTGTGAATTAATCACTCTAGTATGTTTATGGAAATTAGTTCCTTTATCTCTCCACCAAAGATTGTATCGTCTACAAACCCTTTCTCTTCTCATCTTTAATTTAGTCATTTTTAAGATTCCACATGACGCTATATTATTTATGTTTAACATCTCTGATATCCCGTAGCTTTGTGCTTGTTAGGAAGAAAGTAAAGTATGACCAGCTAATGCAAATTGATAAAACAAATGTTGATACTGCTAAGCAGGGAAAAATTTGAAGAATGATCTTCTGCTTGTCTTTACTAGGTTGTTGTTCTTAAGCTTTCAATTGCTCACTTCAGCAGGACTCATTGTGGAACATGTCTTCTTGTGATTCAGGTTGTGGCGAGCCCAGCTGATCTTGTCAAAGTTAGGATGCAAGCAGACAGTAGAATGGCAAGTCATGGTCTGCAACCTCGATATTGTGGGCCATTTGATGCCTTCAACAAGATTATTCAGACTGAAGGCGTCAGGGGACTTTGGAAAGGCGTGGTCCCAAATGTCCAGAGAGCTTTTTTAGTTAACATGGGAGAACTAGCGTGCTATGATCATGCAAAGCGGTTTGTGATCAATAACAACATAGCAAACGATAATATATATGCACACAATTTATCATCTATAATGTCAGGCCTGTCAGCAACAACATTGAGCTGTCCAGCAGATGTAATTAAGACAAGAATGATGAATCAGGCTGCCGATAAGCAAGGTAATTGTAAATATAAGAACTCCTACGATTGTCTTGTCAAAACTATTAGAGTTGAAGGACTCAAAGCATTGTGGAAGGGATTCTTTCCTACATGGGCAAGACTTGGCCCTTGGCAATTTGTATTCTGGGTATCATATGAGAAATTCCGACAAATCGCTGGTCTCTCTTCATTCTAACCAATTCATCACGCTGTGTGCTCTATAACACGGTGGAGCAAAGGTTCGGTTTCTATTTTGTTCCGTTTGATTGATTCTTGAGTTATATATATGTTGTATCTTAGTCTGCGTTTGAGAAGCCAAAATATGCTTCTTTACTCCCTTTTGTGGGAAAACTGGGGAGACAGGGTGTCCTTGGTATGAAGGAAAATGTTTTCTAATTTTCTCATGTTTGGTTGGGTTAAATGTTTTTCAAATCAACTCATTTTCCTCAAATTTAAGGAAAATGACTTCCCTTCAAAACTTAAGGAAAACATTTTCCAAAACTTTCTTCCAAACCCACCCACCCACCCTATCTGCCCCCAATCCACCCCCTACCAGCCCTTCCACCCCCAAAAAAAATTTGAAATTTATTTAAAAAAAATATTTTTAACTTCAAAATTTCTTTTTTTTCACCCCTACCTCCACCCCCCACGCACCCACTGCCTACCAGCCCCCCACCCCCCCACCCCCTCAAAAAATATTTTAAATTTGTTTTTAAAAAATATTTTAAACTTCAAAATTTCATTTTTTTCACCCCTACCCTCGACCCCCTCACCCCCCAAAAAAAAATTTAAGTTTATTTTTAAAAAATATTTTCAACTTCAAAATTTCATTTTTTTCACCCCTACCCTCGATCCCCCCACCCCCAAAAAAAATTTTAAGTTTATTTTAAAAAAATATTTTCAACTTCAAATTTTTATTTTTTCACCCCTACCCTCGATCCCCCCGCCAGCCCCCCCACCCCCACCCCTCCCCCCAAAAAAAAAAATTAAGTTTGATTTCAAAAATATTTTCAATTTCAAAAATTATTTTCTACTCTAGTAAAAATAAAAGATATTTCTCAAAAATATTTTTC